>JADBJO010007405.1:67500-77500 GCA_016801955.1 Conus betulinus | reverse complement strand
CTACTCGACACACCATACAACAGCTCCGATTTAGCATCAGTCTCTAACAGAAAGAAAGCCGAAAGTCACTGAAGTTAAGCAACTTAGACACCTTGTCATCCCGGTGGCGGAATGCAACCATGAACCTTTTCAGCAGAGAAATGCCTCTTCTCAGACGACACACTCTCCATCATGAAGCAGAGCAAATGCACAGTGAAGCAGAATTTCCAGGCAATGTTCTATCGATCTGTTCTGATCCCAGACTGATTGAAGGCTGGTTCTATACCTTTGGACAACGAAAGAGAGCTGCTACTCCTCTATTCACCCCCAGGTTGATTCAGTAAGGGGGTACCATTGTGATGGTAATGAATACTGTAAAGTGTTTTAGGAAGGACTTGGTTTTCTTTGATTAAATATTATGCATGTTCCCTAACATGAAAAAACGCTGCTGTCCGAGAGAAAATAGTGAGTTGTTCTTTGGGTGATATAGCTGAGTTGGAGTCAGAAGAGAAGAGTTACTTATGCAAAGGAAACGCCATTGTCTTTAAGTTATTGTTTCTGCTTCCGATTCTTCTTCTTCTTCTTCTTCTTCTTCTTCTTCTTCTTCTTCTTCTTCTTTGCGTTGTTTACATCTGTTACTTCCCAGTTATTGTTTTTAAGCAGAGTGCATTTGGATGTTTGAAAAATCATTTTCATATAAACCACCACCACCACCACCACCACCACCAGCACACACACTAGTTTGATATTACCTTTTTGAAGAGCACTCAACATAACTCTACACGCATATACATATTGAGCGCTCAATACAAATGGACATGTATAGAGAGCACCGACATTAATATCAGCTAAACTGTGTAAATAGTGCACAGCTTTGTTCTTCTGACAACTGTCTTTCAGCTTCTTACACAAGGAAGTCTGCCATTCCCAACCAGCCTCGGTCAGAAAACCAGAAATCACCAGAGATTTATTCGTTTCAAATGACCGTCACGCCTTACCCTCCTATCCCAGGCTGCCACAAAGCAACTGTCCCGTCTTTTCACTGGCAGAATGCTCTTCACAGACTGCCCACTTTACAAGATTAAGCAGAGGAAAAAAAAACCATCCAGCTAGTTTTTGAGAGACTGCAAGACATTTGACTGCTGATCCATCTTCATGCCAGACTGGTCAAGTGTTGGATCTGCATGTCTGGCCAGCAATGGAGAAGCCCCCCCCCCCCCCAACCCCCTGCTTCCCTCACTCTCCACTCCCTAGGATTCCCCAGATTCCAGAAATCAGATTGTGGAGTAGGTGGTGTGAAAGAGAATGTGTGGTCATTTTGGTTCTGTCTTCGTTCGCAAAAAAACTTCTTCATCTTTTGGGTGGGAGTCTTTGAATGTTTGTTTCACTGGCGCTGAAACTGACCTGGAAGATGAATGATGGAGTTTTGTCTGGAAAATACGGACGTACAATCTGTTTATTTGTGTCCAGTATTGTGAGCAATGCTTGTTAAAATCTTATAACGATGGACTACGCTTTGCTTTCTATAGTCTTTCTTTTTTTGCGTTCTTTCTTTCTTTTTCCTTCTCTCCATCACTTTCTTCCATCTCCTGTACTTCTGGGTTGTGTTTAGACATTTTTTTTTTTCATCACAGCCACATCGCCCCGGCCGTCTTTCCTTCCACTTCTGTTAAATCTGCTTACGAGAGCGTGATTGTCTTGGCCAAAGTGACACTTCAAACGCTAGATATACCTCTCGCCTAAACACCAGTGTGCAGGACAAACTAATGTATGAACGATCGTCTCCCCAAAATCCCTCATGCATACCTGAAAAAGGCTGGAACTGCCTGCTCTGTTTTAATTGACAAAGGCCTCTCCACTGGGAATGCGATCACTCTGACACAGCATCAAAGGTAATGTATTTTGAACGAGCGATGCTCGCTGGACGAAGTAATTACATCACAAGCGGTGGTTCATTACTGCATGGGCTTCGTCTTGTATTCCCCCATCTAATTAATGTGTCTCTGAGTAGTGCGGACATCCGCATTCATTGAGACTGGATGAGGGGTGCTCCACACATTACGTGAGGTATGTGTGTAGGGGGTAAACGGCTGTCACTGTACATGTTACCATTGAAACTTCAGTGTGAGTTTAGCTTCTCTAGTTGTAACCTTCACAGGCCTTATCTGAAATTTCTAAGCTTACCACGGTATTCGATACCAGTTGGTTCCTCCCATTCATCGTGATGGCTTGTCCATAGAAGTCATAGTATCAACAACCAAGTCACGATCAGAACTGATGGGACTTCCCGTTTAGGTGGCGTCAGTGCGGTCTTAGATTAAGTGGCTTTGCCACCACTTTTCTGGGTGAGAAATTACCATTGATCATTCCACCCACCACTGCTACAATGTTGCATACCTTGATGTGGTTAGAATACAAAGAAGCACACTAGGCAGACAACAAAGCAAAGCGTACTAAATGCATGGCACAAAACAGACTGGCTTGATGTTTTACAAATGTGTCTTCTTTTCACGCCACAAACAACAGATATCTGAAATGTTCTAAACAATGGTCCCCAGATCGCGCCGCCAGTATCAGCTCTTCCCCAAACTGAAGCCAGCGTCATCACGATTTGCATGGACAGCACCGAGTAACATCTTGACACAGTCTCAAGCAAGTTGTGTGTCGTATTGTAAAATGGATAGCTGTAGTTACTGTGGAATTCCCATGTCAGTCGTTTTGGAAATCGGCCTTGTTTTTTTCAAACCTTGCCATGGCTGTTTTCTATGTATAAAAAAAAAAAAATCATAAAAGTTTATATTTCCATATCATCCGATGTTTTTCGGTGCATTTGTTTGATGACTCTGCCAACGTTTTTTTTTTTTTTTCATAGGTTCATAAGCGCCATAAGTTCTGAACATCAAAAGTAACTTTTATAACACTTTTCCTACAAGCAGATTGTTGCTTTATTACAATATATAACTCAACTAAATGTTCAAGCGGAAATCCTTCTATTCATAAACCAGCTTAATTCATAAGTATAACTGTATACCTTTTACAGTTATGTAAATATCCATTTGAGACTTTTTTTTCAAAACGTTTGCCCGTGTGTGATATAAGTGTTATTTAGCGGTACCTATTTTTGAAATGGAAATTTATTACCTTCGTCAACTTCTCGACTTCTCAGATAATTTGAAAATCTCGTTCCATTTTTTCATGTGTGTAATTCCATTTTCCAAATCTTCCTTTTATCTTGATGCCTTATGCCTTTTTCTTTGGGGGGGGGGGGGGGGGGGGGGGGGGCATGGTGGTACAGAATGGTTCAAAATATTCCCCATCCACACATTGAACAGGTTTCTTACAGTGATTTTTGCTGTTTTCATTTTCAACATGTTTTCGTTTTGTTTTGATTCTCTTACGGTATGTTTAACAAATTCATTACAGTAATTTATGCAATCTCCATTTACTGTGATTTAGTCTGTTTGATTAATAGATTTTATACATTTTTTGGTTGATTTTAATTCCTTTTTCAAAGGTAATATTCCAACAGATGTTGGCGTACTTACTCATTCAAAAGCTTTCAGTATGGTACAGATGAGTTGGCTGCTGAAACAAATGTTGAGAATAATTGATCGAATTTTATCTCCAGGCAATTACAAGTCTTCAGACACTATGATTAGTTTGAAATGTATTAATGTCTGTTTCCTTGTAATCATATTGTAGTGTAATGTCATACTTCGTTGCTCTGAATATGTCCTTTAGAAGGACATTCTCAAAATGAGCAAATGGCTACTACTGAATGAACGTTTACAGGTTGAAGAAAATGGCTGTGGCTCCTGTGAAATCAAGGACAGCTCCACGGCTGTTGTGCCATATTTTGGGGATGTCTGGGATGCATGTGAGGGTGACGTCATTGAAAAGGGCGTGCGTGCGTGCGTATGTGTGTGTATATGTGTGTGTGTGTGTGTGTCTGTCTGTCTGTCTGTCTGTCTGTCTGTCTGTCTGTGTCAGTGTCTCTGTGTGTCTGTCTGTGTCTCTGTGTGTCTGTCTGTCTGTCTGTTTGTCTGTGTGTGTGTGTGTGTGTGTGTGTGTGTGTGTGTGTGTGTGTGTGTGTGTGTGTGTGTGTGTGTGCACATGCCCATGAACCTCTCTCTCTCTCTCTCTCTCTCTTGTCTCTCTCTCTCTCTCTCTCTCTCTCTCTCTCTCTCTCTCTCTCTCTCTCTCTCGTTTCACTTTAATTTATGCATAATATTTCATTTCTGAGACGTTCAAAGAAGATTTCTAGTTACGTATTTCCCTAACAAACGACAATACGGACCAGCTCACTTTAACATCAAAGATCTTCCAGTCATGGTGCCATTCACATTTTATAATATCTCAGTCCACTGCATCCTCTCTCTCTCTCTCTCTCTCTCTCTCTCTCTCTCTCTCTCTCTCTCTCTCTCTCTCTCTCTCTCTCTCTCTCTGTGTGTGTGTGTGTGTGTGTGTGTGTGTGGTGTGTGTGTGTGTGTGTGTGTCTGTCTGTCTGTCTGTCTGTCTGTCTGTGTGTCTCTTTGAGTCTCTTCTCTCTCTCTCTCTCTCTCTCTCTCTCTCTGTGTCTCTCTCTCTCTCTCTCTCTCTCTCTCTCTCTCTCTCTCTCTCTCTCGAGCGGTCTACAACTCAGTGCTTGCATTGAGAGGTCTACAACTCAGTGTTTGCATGTGTGCGTGTGAAGAGTGAATATTCAGATTATTTTGATTGTCCAAATGGGGTAAAACAAGGATGCTTGTTAAGTCCACAGTTGTTTTCTTTTTTCATAAAGGAACTGGCGGTGGAATTGTCCCGCAAAGGAAGACGTGGCATCCAGATTATACCTGGAGCAGTTGAGTTAGTTTTACTACTGTATGCTGATGGTGTTGGTCTTCTGTCCGGAACAGTTGTAGGTTTGCAAAACCAACTAAATGTATTGAAAGAAGAAGCAGACCGCCTAGGTTTATCAGTTAACTCGGATAAGACGAATATAGTGGTCTTTAGAATGGGTGGCCACCTATCAGTGTATGAAAAATGGTCTTATGGAAATGCAGATGTTCAAGTAGTTAATTCATATAAATATCTTGGAATGATATTTTCAACAAAATTAACTTTCCATTACGCATGGGAAGAATCTCTGATGAAAGGGAAAAAAAGGTAGTATTGAAATTCTGAAATCCCTGAGAAAACTGAATTGTACAGACTGTGGTATATTTTGGAAAATGTTTGATACACAGATAAAACCTCAGATATGTTAATACATGGGATAGAAAAAAAGTGTTCTTTTAAGGTGGGGGGGGGGGGGGGGATGGGGGTTGGGGGGGAGCTGAAATTTGGGGCTTATATGAAAATTCGCAAATGGAAAAAAGTACACGTACGTATGCTATGAAGCGTTTCCTTTAAGTACCTATTCATTCATCCCAACACCGTTTTATATGGAGAAATGGGCAGATACCTTTTGTATATAAGCACATTTGTGATATGTATTAAGTACTGGTTGAAGATCTTGAAGCTACCCCAGTCCCGTTTTGAGCAGGCAAGCCTATGATATGATGCTTCTAGAAATGGAAAAGGGTAAAGAAAAAACTGGGCTGATAAAGTAAAGAAAGTCCTTTCAGAACAGGGTTTTGGGAATAGTGTGGATGACCCAGGAAGTAGGAAAATGAGCAACAGTTCATTGCGGAATTTAAAGACAGGCTTATTTGTTCTTTTTAAACAGAATTGGCACTCAGATATGGAAAGTAAAGAAAAAAAATATATCCCTGGTTTTTTTCATTTAAGAATGTGTTCCATTCTGAAAAGTTTCTCAATGGCATAACAGATAAATGGCACAGAATAAATTACGCAAGATTTAGGTTGAGAACTTTAGGTTTTAATGCGAACAAAAGATGGTTTGAATGTGAAACATCCACAGAATCTCCTTGTCCTGCATGTAGGCACATTATTGATGACGAAGAACACTTTCTGTTCCACTGTACTGCTTATAATGAAATGCGGACAAAATTGTTCATTTTTCCAGTTAGATATCGCGAAAAGACAAAATGTCGCTGGCGTGTTATCATCAGATGATGAACTTGTAATTAAATCAGTTTCGAAATTCATCGCGGAAGCATTGAAAATTAGACAGATGAAGGGTAGTAAAATTTAAGATAATACATTATAGAGATATCTGAATGAATATTATCATTCATCGCATGTTGAAGAGATCAGTAAAATACAATGTCATCATTTAATTGAGTGGATGGCGAGCATGTTGAAGAGATCAGTAAAATACAATGTCAACATTTGATTGAGTGGATGGTCGAGTCAGTCTTATTTGTTTTGTTTTGTTTTTGTTTTTAACTTTACTGAATTACTCCTGTGCGTGAGGTGAGGACATAACGAGATGTTACGAATTTATTTATTTTTGTTAACTTTGGATTTGATACACACTAGGAATGAAAGTATACTATCTGTTTGCAAGAAAGAAAGAGGGAATGTTTTGTTCTGTTACCTCTCCCCCCCAGTCAAAAGACCTCTTTGGTAATGACACTAAAATATCAAAGTGTCAAAAAGTGTCAAAGTCTCTCTCTCTCTCTCTCTCTCTCTCTCTCTCTCTCTCTCTCTCTCTCTCTCTCTCTCTCTCTCTCTCTCTCTCTCTCTGTCCGACCATGCGTCCATCCTTCGGTCCACCTCTCTCTCTCTCTCTCTCTCTCTCTCTCTCTCTCTCTCTCTCTCTCTCTCTCTCTCTCTCTCTCTCTCTCTGCCTGGGTACTCGCATGCTCGCATGCACCTTCTTCCCGGTATGGTTTCACCTAATAATGTGTATGATGTTTCATTTCTAAGGCTTTCTGTGAAGATTTCTATTCGTGAATTTTCCTAACAGACAGAAAGCGAACACAAACCACCTCAGATTTAAATCAAAGGTCTTCCACTCAAATCACTTTTCACGTCTGGTAATCCCTCAGGCCACTGCCAAGTGCCAGTTTTTCTTTTTTTTTTTTCAGCACTCTTGAATCCACTTGTCAGACTCTGCCGTCTGGAATGTCAAAGCAAAGAAAATGCCCGGCGACTTTGACGCGGGACTGAAACAGCTGTAATAGCTGATTTGTCATGATTCTTCACTGATGAAAAGTTGGGCGTTTGTGCTGCTAGCCTCTCAAGGGAGAAAATGTCCTCTGGCATAAATGGAGATGTGGCCACCTGTAAAACAGTAAAAAGGGCAGTGCATTCATGGGCTAAAAGTGATTTATCATTACTTGTATATCTTCCGCCTGAGTGCCTTGCATAAGAGCTTTTAAATCTTATAACAAGTTCTCTGATGCAGAGTATTTACAACAAAAACGTCTGCTAGGTTTGCGGAAAGTTAGAGTGTGGAAAAAAACACGTAAGAAAGGTTTTCTTCAGGTTGTTTAGCTTTTTGTGTTTCTTATGTAGTTGTCAGTGCAATGATGCTCTCAGGTGATAGAATATTATTTGTTTCTTCGTGTATTTGTTTTTATGAGTCATTATTCAATAAACAGTCATTCTTCAAAATCAGGATTGAGAGTACTTTACACTTGTTCCGAGGAAAAACCCATGTACCAACTTTAAAAGAAAACCCAGTACAGTAGCTGCACGGAATGATGACCATTTCTGTTTTTCAAGGATATGTTGTTTTCCTGATAATCGTTCCCATAAGTCCCAAATATGCATCATTTTGTGGAATAGAGATAAACCATGATCAGTCCAAACAACAATTTGATCATCTGTGCTGTTCTACACTCAAATGCACTTAGAACATAGCAAACTGATGATACGTTGTCGTAACCATCTCTGGGTCTACAGTTCATATCACTAGTTTAACGTTTTTCTTTTAAATGGTGTTAAACTGACCGAATTTATTGCAGACCTTTCGGTTACTTTCTTTTTTTTTTTTTCCCTTGTTGTCTCATATACGTTTACTTTAGTTCTCCTGTTCGTATTTTTTTCTCATCCGTTCATACCTACTCTTTGTCCTCTCAGTAAATCACAAACACGAAGGGTAACTCTTGCTCCCATGATGAAATAAATACACGCTCATAACTCCAAACAAATGCTGCTTACGGCACCGGATCACCTAGCAGATATAGAACATAGAGCTCACAGAACAAACAAGGAAACATCCCGTAAAATAGGATGTTCCAAGCTTGCCACTATACCCCATACGGGACACGCCTATACAGCAACAACACCTGGAGAAATGAACAAATACAAATTAACAATTATTCACAGCCTTTCCGATCTTGAATATAGTCAGAGAAGAACATTGAGGAACAGTGACAAATACAGGTAACCTCAATTTGACTCAAATGAAAGGAAATCTGAAATGTGG
Source organism: Conus betulinus (assembly GCA_016801955.1). Lineage (NCBI taxonomy): Eukaryota > Metazoa > Mollusca > Gastropoda > Neogastropoda > Conidae > Conus > Conus betulinus. Next base: position 69,201 of record JADBJO010007405.1, on the reverse strand, counting down.
CACGGAGCAGAGAACAGTAAATAACAAATACGTAGGGTGATTTTTGCCTCATGATAAGATAGATACGCGCAATACAAACAGACACTTTCTTTGCAGTTTGTTTTCATTCGCTTTTTTTCCACCTCCTTCTCCACTCCTCATAGTATTCCCTCCACATCCACTCCCACCTTCTTCATACTCCTACCAACTCTGCCTCCCACCCCTTTCAACTTCACGTTACTGTTTCATGCTGATGATGCGATTCATGTTCTTTTACTTTGCCCATCCTCTCTCTCTCCTCTCTCTCTCTCTCTCTCTCTCTCTCTCTCTCTCTCTCTCTCTCTCTCTCTCTCTCTCTCTCTCTCTCTCTCTCCTACTTTCAGCGTCGTTTTCGAATCTCGCAGATTATCTGTGTCTGATAAGCAGGTACCCAGAAATAGCCAAATGACCAGAATTAAGCAGGCTAAGCATGGACGTCCTATTACTGGATGTTATTCCGCCCTGTGTTAATGCCAGCAGAATCTGATGTCTGAAGGATGGAGACTTTCCTGTTTATCTGAGGGATCACATTTCAGCAAATCGACTTTCACCCACTGCACGTGTGTAAGCCCACAGACTATCAAGACATGCATACACAAAATATCGTGTGAGGCATGAACAGTCTTTGGTGTTATTGATTTATGGGTCCTTTGCCCAGTAACAGCAGAAGGTCACGATGTTATGATACACACTCTGTCAGTGCAGTGGGTTATCATTATATTCTCTGACCCCTGACATTTACATCAGGAAAGCTAGAGCATGTCAAGCATGGGGTTCTGCGGAAAAGATCTGGGCACTCCTGAAAGAGCGTGGCTTACTGAGAGATGCAACTATTTTTAAAACACCAATCTAGAACTGTCCATTGTGAAAATCCTTTTTGATCAAGTGGGTGATAGAACCCAAGAACACAAGCAAAGTCGCTTTTTTCCCCTTTGTCTCTCTGTATTCGTCTTTGTTTGTGCGTCTGTGTGTCTGCCTGTATGTCTTTTCTGTTTGCCTCTCTCTCTGTCTCTGTCTGTCTGTCTGTCTGTCTGTCTGTCTGTCCTCTCTCTCTCTCTCTCTCTCTCTCTCTCTCTCTCTCTCTCTCTCTCTCTCTCTCTCTCTCTCTCTCTCTCTCTGTTGTCTAATTATAGCACCACACGAACGTTTGAATTTTCTTGTGCGGTGTTAGTCTTCCACGTCCATCAGTCCAAGTCCGATCCAACGGTGTCACTGACGGGAGACTGCTTCTGTGTAGTTCCATCTCCCTTCGACGATGCCTGATCAAAAAGACCGGTAAATAACAAGACGAGAGGCGTCTTCTTGGCCATTGAATGGGAATATTTCAGGATCAAACATCATAAAGAGACTGATAGTACGCCAAGGAGAACAGTCAGTCTGCTTTGATACCTATACACTCTAAGGTTACAGCGCAACAAATGTGTAAATTTATACCACATCAGACTGCTTGTAGGGATGTTTGAATGGTTAATGTGCATATTGTGATATTCTGTGAGAATACAAACTGCCCTAAGAGATCATAAACAAGGCTGTGTTCTTTCTGTACTTGGTGCCGCTGGGGGTTAGCGCAGGAAAAGTGAGAGAGAAAGACTTTGAGAAAGACATGCCAAAGCAGGTTTTATTCAAAACCTTTCTGTTATTGCTGGGTAAGTGAACTTCACAATTGTCAACTGTACATTACGA
>JADBJO010007405.1:50000-57500 GCA_016801955.1 Conus betulinus | reverse complement strand
GTCAAGCGTTGTGTCTGCACTGCTGGGTCAGCTATGGAGAAGCGCCACTCCTTCGCTCCCCACCCTCCTTCTCTCTCCTCTTCCCTGGGCGGACTAGATTCCAGAAATGAGATTGTAGTGAAGGCGGCATGGAAGAGATTTCTATTAAAAAAAAAAAAAAGGGCGTAGAAAATGGCTGATGATTGGGTCTAGTCTTTGTTCAGGAAAGCTTCTTCATCTTTGGGTGGGTGTTTGAGAGTTCCGGTTATAGCTGTTTCATTGCCGCTGAGGCTGTTTTGATGGAGATATGAATGATATCATTTTGTATGAAAAATAAAGACATGCAATCTTTTAATTTGGGCTCAGTTTTGCAAGTGATTTTTTTTGTCATTAGTATCCTTTAATGACAGACACTGTTTCCCTCCTGTCTTCTTTCTCTTTTGTGTTGTCTCCTTTTTTCTTCTCTCATCTCTTCGTCGTCCTCTTTCTTTTTTTTCCAGGACTTCTTAGTTGTGGTCAGGCATTTTCACTTTCTGTCACGATTTGTGCAGTAAGATGCTCAGCTCAATGCCCCCCCCTTAACCACCCCACCCCCCCCCAGCCCTAACCGTGCCTACTCTTTACCCTACGAAATCGTCTGATGAGCGTGTGGGTGCCTTTCCCAATGTGAGGGGTTTTTTTTTTTTTTTAGCAATAAACGCCAGAGTGCAGGACAACTTAATATGTCAACGATCCTCTCTTCAGCCTTCGTCATGCATTTCTGAGGCGAAAAAAAAAACTGGAACTGTCTGCTCTGTTTAATTTGTGATGGCCTTTCAACGAGAAAATGTTATCATTCTGATACATCATCAAAGGTAATTATGTTTAAAGATAGATGCAAAGAGAACGACGTGATTTCATTACAGGGAGTGGTTCATTACTGCGCGTGCTTCGTCTTTTTTTTTTTTAATCCCCATCTAATTAATGCGTCACTGAGCGGTGTAGACATCTAGATTCATTGAGATGGAATGAGGGGCCTTCACGTATGGGGTGAGGGATGTGTAGAGGGGTAAACGGCTGACACTGCACATGTAACCAATGAAACTGCAGTGTAAGTTAAGCCTCTCTAGTTCAAACCTTCACAGGCCTGATCTGGCATTTCTAAGGTTACGAGGGTCAAACCCTATTGTACTCATGACTAGCTTGTTCACGCTGTTCATCAATATGGCTATTCAATATAAGTTACATGATCAAGAGCCTAATCATAATCAGTACTGATAAGATTTCTTTTTGTACTGTCCAAAATGTTAGATGTGATTTTTTTTTTGCTTGAAGAAGACTGAAGAGGTCGAAATGCATCGTGTCTTGTCCTGTGCTTTGTTTGTCAATGTCCTTGGCGGCAACTAACCCCCACTCTTTCTAAATTTTGCTTCGTTCTCCGCCATCAGTCGCTCCATTTTGAAAATTTCCTTTTGGATAGTAGTCAATGCAGTCTCAGATTATGTGTCCTTCCAACAATTTTTCTGGGGCATGAATTACCATGGGTCTTCTGCCCATTGTGCCGCAGTGTTGTACCTTTATAGTGGCCAAAGTACAAAATAATAAGCACACAAAGCAGATGGCAAAGTACAGCTATTTAATGCACACTATGAAACAGACTGGTTTCATGTTCAACAAATATGTCTTCCTTGCACGCCATACCTCTGAAAGTTTCTGAAGAATAATCCCCAGATTGCCGTCAGTATCAGAACCCGCCAAACTGTCGCCAACATCAGCAAGAATCTCTCATTGACTGCGACCTGGGAAGTAGTAAGTTACGTTTTTTTTTTTTACACGAGTTGTGTATAAACAATAACAAAAGGGATAGGTGCAGTTACTGTGGAATTCCCCATGTCAGTCTTTTTAGAATCAAGCTTGACACTCCCACGTTTGCTATTGTTTAATTGGTATGAAAAATACATGACTGTGTATATATTTGCAGATACTCCTGTGTTTCCCATTATTATTATATATATTATTATTATTATATAGAAGACTATATATATATAAGAAGACTTTACCAACATGTACATAGGTTCCCTAGGTTGATAGGTCCCTAACATCAAACGTGATTCACTCTACACGTTTCCTGCTAGCAGTTGTATATGCATGTATATAATTTAACAATGTGTTCGATTCTACTGCTTTCTCTCCCAAAACAGCTTGTTTGTTTAGATATAAATTTAGTCTTTTTTAACAAAAATGTAAACATCCATGTAAAATTTCTTTTCCTTTTTGACAGTTTGCGTGTATGTGATATAAGTACCATTTGGTGATACCTAATTTTATCACTCTTAGGTTCTCTGCAGTGGTAAGAATTCTTTCTATGACTGTGGAATGACACCATCTCTCAGCATTATTTTAAAGTAGTTTGGAAAGCAGTTTTGGGAAGGTGTCTCATCAACTTATTGCTATCTGTACCCAGATTCTGTTGCTAACAACTGATACTGTATTTCCACGTTCTGTCACTATTATATGATGATTAATATAGGCGTTATTATCTGGTGCCGATTCCACTCAGAACAAATTTCACTCTCGTTTTTCTCTGCACCTTTTACTGTATTTGTTCTGATAGTTTAAATTAAAAAAGGAGCTGCAGTCCTTTTTTAGATGAAAAGATGGAAATTCAGTGAGTGTGTGTGTGTGTGTGTGTGTGTGTGTGTGTGTGTGTGTGTGTGTGTGTGTGTGTGTGTGTGTGTGTGTGCGCGCGCGCGCGTGCATGTGTGTGTCTGTGTGTGTGTGCGCGCGCGCGCGCGCGTGCATGTGTGTGTCTGTGTGTGTGTGCGCGCGGGCACGCGCGCGCATGCGTGTGTGCGCACTTGTGTGTGTGTGTGTGTGTGTGTGTGTGTGTGTGTGTGTGTGTGTGTGTGTGTGTGTGTGTGTGTTTACATCAAGCCATCAAAAAAAAAAAAAAAAAAAAAAAAAAAAAAAAAAAAAAAAAAGGAAAGCAACAACAAAACAACAACAACCAAATAGGATATAACACAAAAACACAAGAGAGCAACATACATATACCATTGACATCTAAAATACACTGACAATGCTGTATGCATATACGAGTACATAATTTTATATGCATGCACATACATATCCACATATGTCTGTATATTTATGCACATATATCTATGATACAAGTTGATAGACAACAATGTACATAAGTAAAGGTATTTGGAATATTTAATCACACATTTCTTGCATTGTTTGTTAAATGACTTTTCAATTTTTCCTAAATGTATTTCGGTTACTTATACTTTTGAATGTTGTACTTAGATTGTTCCATAATGTTCCACCAGAGTAAAGGAAACTTGACTTATAGAGATTGTTTCTTGGTCTGGGGAACGTTAACGTATGATTATGTCTATGAGGGTTAGTTTTAAATGTATTTAAGATCTTTTTAGGGGGGCACTTCCATTCATAACCCTGTGCATAAAAATCGCTTTATTTAAATATAATCTATGACAAAAAGTTGAAACGTTTAGCTTCTTATAATCTTCAAGTGTCACAGAACTAGATTTTAACAAGACTAATTTTAGCGCGCTCTTTATATAAACGACGAATGAATCTTAAGTTTGTTTTCACTGCAGCTGTCCCATAATGTTGATGCATAATCAATGATTGGTAAAATATGTGCTGAGAAGAAAAGCTTCCGAGAATGAACATCAAGAAAATTTTTAATCTTAGCTAACTGAAATATCTTACAGGACAAGCGCTTACACAAGGATGTTGTATGATCAGTCCAAGATAAATCTCTCTGTCTATAATGACTCCTAAGGTTTTGTGTGATTCTACTTCATCAATTTTGTTATTATCAATAAACAATGGATTAAAATTGGATATCATCCGTTGTCTTTTTTGTCGTGCAGATACATACATACACTTAGTTTTCTCCGCATTTATAGACATATGGTTTAAATTTGTCCATGTGACTAATTTTTGGACAGTTTCTTGAAGATTATTTGTTAGTGTCTGAGGGTTAGAGTGACTAGAATATAGTAAACGTGTCATCTGCAAACATTTCACATTTGCTTGTTACAAAAAGAGGCAAATCGTTGACATATATTGAAAATAAAAGTGGTCCCAATATAGATCCTTGTGGTATCCCATATTTCACAGGCATGAAATTTGATGATTGATTACTAACAGATACTAATTGTTTTTTCTTTCAGAGAGAAAAGATGAAATAAACTTAATAAAATCTGGGGTTAATCCATAGCAGTTTTAACTTACGCAACAGTAAATCATGATTGATTACGTCAAAGGCCTTTTCAAAATCAATGAACAGAATACCTGTGAATTCATTTTCATTTATACTACATAATAGACTATCTATAAGTTGTGTGAGTGCGGTCTGGCAGGAGTGATTTTGTCGGAAGCCTGATTGGTCCTCGTGAATTAGATCATTCTTTGTAAGGAAAGAATACAATGAGTTTTGTAAATGTGATTCCAAAGGTTTAGATAGAATAGACAAAATAGAGATTGGTCTATAATTACAGGGATTGGATGAATCACCAGCTTTATGTAAAGGAATAACTTTAGCTTGCTTAAATTTTAAGGGATAGTATTGCTTTTCTATACATAAATTATACAGATAAGTAAGAGTGTCAGTAATATTAGAGAAGAAAGTTTTAGTATTTTGCCATCTAATTTATCTAAATCACGTGTACCTGTTTGTTTTAAGAGTGACAGACTTTTACTAACGTCTAAGACCGTCAGAAATCGGAGAGTAAACGGGGTAGTAATTGGTTTCGAAGCAATATAATGTTTTAAATGAGAAAGATCATTTCCACCCGACTTGTCATTATTGATAATTTTAACACGATATTGGAAAATTGGTCATTTAACTCACTGGCTGTAATATCAGTGATTACTTGTTGACTTTTTGAAACATATTTATTGTTCAATATGTTTATTGCTTTCCAAATTTGTCGTGAATCCTTTGTAGATGCTAACATTTCTCTGAAGTATTGTTTTTTTTTACTTTCGTTTCATTGCAGTAACTTTATTCCGTTGTTTCTTGAACTGTTCTCTTGTACCAGAGCTACTTAGAAAATCTCTATTGTATCTTTCAACATCTATTTCCTTTGTTATCCATGGTGGTTTCATTTCTTGTCTTACTCGTTTCTTTATGAATGGTGCATGTTTATTATAAACATCAAGAAAAGTGTGTGTGTGTGTGTGTGTGTGTGTGTGTGTGTGTGTGTGTGTGTGTGTGTGTGTGTGTGTGTGTGTGTGTGGTGTACTCACAATGACCTCTCTCTCTCTCTCTCTCTCTCTCTCTCTCTCTCTCTCTCTCTCTCTCTCTCTCTCTCTCTCTCTGGTTTCACCTTAATATGACATTTCATTTCTGAGAACATTTGTTTTCACTAGTCTACCAAGACCACAGACCAGCAAAGACCGACTCACTTTCATTCAAAAGTCTTCCAACCAAAGCTCCGTTCAGGCATTATAATCCCACAGCCCATTGCATGTGTGTGTGTGTGTGTGTGTGTGTGTGTGTGTGTGTGTGTGTGTGTGTGTGTGTGTGTGTGTGTGTGTGTGTGTGTGTGTGTGTGTGTGTGTGCTTGACTCTCTCTCTCTCTGTCGTGTCTGTCTATCACTCTCTCTCTCTCTCTCTCTCTCTCTCTCTCTCTCTCTCTCTCTCTCTCTCTCTCTCTCTCTCTCTCTGGTTTCCACTAAAGATGAATATGATACTTTCCTTCCTCATTTCTGAAAATTTTCTAATCACGAGTTCCCCAAATAGAGAAAGAACAAACACCGATCACCCCAGTCTAAAATCAAAGGTCTTCCTCTCAAAACAACGTTCACGTCTTGTAATCCCTTAGGGCACGCAAAGCATCAGTGAATCTTTTCAGCAGTCTGGAATCCAGGCTCCAGACTCTACAGTCTGGAGTATAAAAGCTCAGTGACCAGCGACTTTGATGCGGGAGTGAAAGAGCTGTAATTGCTGATTTGTCTTGATTCTTCACTGAATATAAAAAAAAAAAAGGTTGGGGTGTGTGCGCTTCCAGCCTCTCAGGGGATAAACTACGCTCCGGCATGGTTCAATGTGTGGCCGTCTGTAAACATTAAAAAGGTCAGAGCGTTCCTAGGCCAGAAGGGATCTATCATCCCTCGTGTATCTCCTGCCTGAGTGACTTGCATGAGAGAGCGTTTTGAGGTCAGAGAAAGTGGTGAGTGAACCAAGGCTTGCTGGAAAGTAGAGACAGTGTGGAAAGAGAAGTCAGCGTTTTGGGGATGTTTAGCCTTTCTGTTTCTTATCTAGATGTTGCCAGTGCGGTGATGCTGTCAGTCAGTGCAACATTATTTATTTCTTCATGTATCTATTTTCATAAGTAATTCTTTCTTCAAGAAAGACACATAGTCAATTTAAAATTGACTTTACACCTGATCCAAGGAAAACCAGTGTACCAAGTTGAAACAAATGGTAGTAGAATAGCTTTGATTAATGAAGGCCATTTTTTTTAATATGTTTTTGTTCTCTTCATAATCTTTCCTAAAAGTGACATATCGGCATCATTTTGCGCAGTATAGACTGTACACGAAGCTCAGCTTTAGGAACTGAAATAGTCTTCCTCTTTTCTCCCATCACCTCTTCCCTACACCGCTATACGCATGTCAAAAGTAATCCAACTATTACATGTAATCCATACCAGTTTCAGACGCAGTGACGTTTCCGATCAGTGACGCCATCAAAGATTATGCATTTGTGACGAGCAGGGCTCGGTGAAATGGCATGACTGCATCAGAGTCAGTGGTTCCTCTCCCTGTCGCTTGTCTTGTCTGTCTTTCCATTCCACTTGCTGCACCACTGAACAAAACAGCTCTCACTTCACGGAGCTGAAACATGCTGCTGGATTCTCCGGACAGAAGATGAGCTATGCATGGTGGGCAACGGGAGAGATGATAGGATCCATATCTGTCACTGTTAATGTGTCCTTTACAGATACACTTTTCGCTCACCTCATCTAACATTTACAGCCGTGTCTTTGCTGTCAACGGTTATTGATGTGCCAGAATAGGCAATGCTAACGTGGCTTTTTTGTAACCCACTGTGATCCTTGATCATTTTGGGTGTGTCCTTGTAGTGTTAGGTAGTGGTACCTTAGCAACACTCTCTGGATTAGTAATGACCGTCCGCCATATTGTCTTCATGCAAATCGTGATACAATATTAGCTTTGGAAGTGCTTCTGGATTGTATTGACAGTTTAGATAAGGCAATATTTGAATATATTGTTTGGTTTAAAAGTCTAAATGGAGTTTGGTAACTGCTGATCCTCATCTAGCTGATCCTAATCTAAGCATCATTGTTTGATTCAGTTTCAGTTTCAGTTTCATCAAGGAGGCGTCACTGCGTGCGGACTAGTCCATATTTGCTACACCACATCCACCACATTGCGCATGATTTTAAGCTGATGGATAAATGAAATAACAACTAAGATGAAACAATTGAAGAAGAGGGTCTCGTGGCTACGACTTAGCAGATGTCTGACATACGCATTAGC
>JADBJO010007405.1:35000-42500 GCA_016801955.1 Conus betulinus | reverse complement strand
GGTGTTATCTAAGCACCCCTTTTCCTGTTCCAACCTGAACATTCTCGTCCATGTGACCATGATCAGCACTTATGACAAGCTCCTGTCTGTGCTTCAACTTCAATAGCTGTATTATCCTTCCTCTTTCCCCTCCATCTCCCCTCCCCACATCGCCACATGCACGTCAAAAGAGTTCCAACCAATCCATGTTAACCAAACCACTTTCAGAATCTGTGACGTTTTTGATAGGTGATCGCATAAAAAAAATGACGCATTTTATGACAAGCAAGGCTCGGAGAATGGAATGATTACATCAGAGTCAGTGGTTCAACCCAACAGCTATTTCGCTTGTCTTTCCTCCTCTGTTGTTACACAGACATCACCTCACTGGGGCTGGAACATGCTTGTGGACTCTCCAGACAAACGACGAGCTATGCATGACGGGCAAGTGGACAGATGATAGTACCTGTGCCTCTCGCTGTTAAATTTGTCCCATTGCAAATTCAGTTTGGGATAACCTCATCTAATATTCACTGACTATCTTCTTGTTGAAAGTTCTACACTTTTTTTCTCCTAGAGTCTGCATACCAATGTGGCTTTCTTGTAACTAACTGAAATATTTCGGAAGTGCCACTGTTAATGTTAGATAATGGTGACTCGCACCACTCTCGTGGATTAGTAGCTGCCATCCGCCACATGGTCCTCATGGAGATTGGGATGCAGTGCTGGCTTCGGAAGTGCTTCTGGATTGTATTGACAGTTTCAATCAGGAAGTCTCCCTGTATGCCAGTTTCAAGAGAGAAAAATGGGAGAACTGTAAATAGAATTGTTGTTAAAGTGTTGATCCCAATCTCAGCGGTACTATTTGATTTCGCAGAAAGCATTTGGGGAAATGATGTGTGTTTTGTAATTGCCCTCATGCCTCGAGATAGTTCAAGAAGTAATCATGAATGTGTATTATGATATTTAAACAGACTCAATTTGACCCCGATAGTTTTGATTTGTTCAAGAAGTTATCGTGTATGTATGTTAATACGTGTATGTATGTTATGATTAAATCTACACGATTTGCTCCAGATATTTTAAATTTGTTCAAGAAGTTATCGTGAATGTGTATTAACATATTTAAATCTACATGGTTTGCCCCAGATAGTTCTATTTGTTCAAGAAATTATCACGAATGTGTATTGTAATATTTAAGCATATGCATTTTGCCCTTCGATTGATCGATACAAAAAAAAGTGTGAATGAAACACGAAAGCCATAAAAACAGGCTCTTTCTTTGCAATTTGTTGTTTATGTGTTTCCCTCCCCCTTCATCTGTCCCCACTGCTTTCCCTTTAGAACCCACCTAACCCTAACCTTGATGTACCACCCAGCCCGTCTTTCTATTCCCTTCAACTCCTGCTCACTGTTGTTCCACACTGACAGTGATAACCTGTGCTTTAATCCATCTATCCGCCCTCTCTCTCTCTCTCCCTCTCTCTCTCTCTCTCTCTCTCTCTCTCTCTCTCTCTCTCTCTCTCTTCTTTCCTTTCCTACTGTCGAGATCGTTTTTTTTTTTCAACTCACGGATCATCTGTGTTTGGTAAGCAGTCTTGCCTAAATAACCAAAAGGTCAGAATGAAGCTGGGTTGAGCATGGACGCTATATCACTGGATGTTGTTGTTCAGCCCTGGGTTAATGCCGGCAGCGTCTGGCGGATAAAGGAAGGAGGCTTTTCTGTGATCCCATGGACTCGGATTCCAGCAGACCTGCTTTTGCCCACTTCACGTGTATACGCCTACAGAATATGAAGGCATGCATGTGAAGAAAATCTTGTAATCCATGAACGGAGCCTGGCATGCTATTTATTCATAGATTCTTTCCCCATATGACAGTGGATGTTCATGGTGTTATGACATACACTTTCCAGTGCGGGAGGCTTCACACTCTATGACCCAGGCATTTGCAACGAGGAAGCTGTATCATGTCAAGCAGGGCATTTATGCAGAAAAAGATGTTGGCACTCCTGAAAACAACATGGCTTACTGAGAGACAAAAAGATACGTTGTTGGTTATTGCTGAACTGTACATCACGACTGCCCCAAACGGTTGTTTTGAGAGACAGAGAGAGAGAATGGAGGAGGAGAGAAGCAGAGAGAGAGAGAGAAGGAGGGGGAGAGAGAGAGATGGGAGAGGAGAGAGAGAGAGAGAGGAGACAGACAGACAGACAGACAGACAGACAGAGAGGGAATGGAGGGGGAGAGAAGCGATGAGAGAGAGAGAGAGAGAGAGAGAGAGAGAGAGGAGAGATCATCCGTACTTGAAACCTCTCTTATCTACTGTTCATGCTGTTCCTCTTAATTCATTGATCTTAATTTGGATCTTAATTTCATTGAAATACATAACAAAAAAGGTGATGATGGGAAGAAACACATGTGTGAGTTGTGTGGAGAGGTAGCTAAACCAATTACGAAAACAGTCCCTTGTGACTTACTGGAGGTGGCTCATGTACATATTAAGCACAATTCATACCAACCTTCGCTCTTCGTTAATTTGATTTTGATTTTAATTTGTAGAAGAGGCAGAAAATCGTTGATCTGCTGACTTAAATTATTTCCTGTGTAAAATATAACTGTTTCGAGACATTGGGATAAGAAAAACAATTACAAATTCAGAATTTTGGCTCCACAATTTTGATAGATTTGCTCCATTTAAACTCTGTAGTACAAGTGCCGTCTAGAATCAGAAACTCAGAGCCAAAGTACTTATACTGCACATGGCTATATTCCATGTAACAACGAAAATAGTCAGACTGTGAATGCTGAATAGAATCTAAAAGTATTTCCGAGGTCAAAAGGCGGCATGACCCACCACCATCGAAAAACGCTGCTTATTGTAACTACCAGTCCAAGAGAACTGCAGAGAAAAAACACACCAATACCTAACACACCAATGAAACTCATAATGCGAAGACCCAGCCTACATGTGACAGCTTAACAGTCAGATAAGAGATATTTATATCCAAACCCAGCCTACAGTCTGAACTCAACCATCGGAATGTAAGATCAACCATGTGCTATTGCTAGAGCCAGATCAGTCAAACTGGTATCAAACGCATAAACTATGACAATTATTCAATATATCTTCTTCTTCTTCTTCTTCTTCTTCTTCTTCTGTGGCGTACGCAGGCCTGATACTTCCTGCGGACACCGCCTGTATGGGGAGTGGAGTTTTGTGGTGTATGACCGTTTTTTTAATCCCGCCATTAAGGCAGCCATACTCCAACTTCGGGGAAGGTGCATGCTATATGTAACGTGTGCATCCATACCAAACGGCCAAACTGGCCTTCTGTTCCGAAAGTTGGTGATGGGATTTCAGTGTGTGTGGCAATGGTTATGTTATGCGTGCGTTCACACACGGAACCCCGGTTTATAGTCTCATTCGAAGGGAACTGTATGGGGACGATGGAATGGTCCAGAAAAAGGACAATGTTAACTCCGAGGGGGGGGGAAATCCCCCTGTACCGAAACGGCCCGGTGGAGATTCGAGCCCTCAACCCCAAGATTATGAGTCCGGCGCTTCAAATTATCACGTTATGTCTGCCAGACCGGCTCGCTCTATGTCAGTGAAACCCGAAACGTCTCTGTTGTTTTACTCTTCGTGATGCGAGAAGCAGAGAGAGAACAGACAGAATAGGGCAGCTGCAGTGTTGAACCGCTGTCCTCTGATGCAAGTACTCCATTCCTCGGTGTCCTGCTCGTTAAAAATGCATCACCCCTTGTCGCTGCTGTCATGTTGGATGAGTAATGTAATGATAGAAAACCCCGCTGGTTCTGAGACCTTCGTGGATGTAAATTAAAGCCATTGCAGCTCTGTTGGCACGCATGGGTGGGATATCTGGAAAAGAGGTCTGGGGATGAAGAAATCACCGACAGTGTCGGGGATGCCGGATGTTTTTGTTTACCGTTACTAACGGCTTATAACGGCCCGTCGTCACGGTATGTTCATTATGGGTCACAGATGATGCCCAAATGTTTACCAGAATAGCAGTTACTAACGGCTATAACGGCCCCAAAACGGTTTTCCCTCTTTAATGGAATTTCTCACGTGTATACAAGATAGACTGGAAGTACTTTTATATGCTTTGGCATCTTGTTTTGTAACATGCTGACCCGGTTGGAGTTCCATATGTTAATCACTGCTGCTCTCTGCTGCAGCAATAGGGTCTTGTTAACACAGTAGGAATGGTACGAGCGGCGAGAAACAGTGTATTGCAGATCCCCACATATTGCTCTTGTGCTAAGTCAAAACGTGGCAAGGAGAGTTCTTTTACTATAAACAAGCGATTTCAGTTGAACACATCCTCTACACGCGGTCACTGTAACACTTGTCAAACACTATTTGCCATTGCGTAACTGACAGAGGGACACACACACACACACACACACACACACCACCACAACACACACACACACACGTCACGCACGACGCACGCACGCACGACGCACGCGCGCGCGCGCACACACACACACACACAGACACGCACGCACGCACCACACACACACACACACACACACACACACCAACACACACACGCACAGAGAGTAGAAGAGAGAGAGAGAGAGAGAGAGATGAGAGGAGGAGAGAGAGAATAAAACTTCCATTACGGTAAAGGACCACACCTAAAAATGCAGAAATAGAAATGGAGATGGAGGTAGGTATATTATTTCAATCTATGTGAGCCTTCCAGTTCCACAGCACCACTATAGGGAGACTAGCACTTACGCATCATTACAGAACATGTCGAAAGTATTATATATGGGCTCTTTTTTTCCAGAAATGTTTCATTGTTCAGCCAGATGTCAGTAGTGACACACAAACACGCGCACGCACACACACACACACACACACACACACCACACACACGCGCGCGCGCGCGCGCGCGCGCGCATCGCGCACCACGCCACGCACGCACGCACCACACAAACGCACACACACACACACACACACACACACACAACACACACACACTTGTGCACGCGCGCGCGGCGCGCGAAAATGCTCTAAGCTTTCTACGAACTTGCGTTTGTCTGGAGACTTTTTCCCTTGATCTTTTCAGGTCAAGTCGAACAACAACACTGCATTTTTTTTCTGCTGGACAGATGCACAAAACACATTTTTAAATCAGTCTGGGACCAGGATTGATCGGCATCAACAAAGTCTCACAGTCTTTCATCAAAGCCCCGAAGCGTTTCTTTTCACCCCCGAAGTGTTGTGTCGTCTTTGGGGTCTGGCTTCCCATGGCGAACGACAACAGAGTCACTGTGGCTTCGTGGCGGGTTTTGCCCTCAGTGTGTGTGTGTGTGTGTGGGGGGGGGGGGGGGGGGGGGGGGGGGGGGGGGGGAGCGGCGATTTCTCTTTTTGTGTTGAGTAAGTCTCTGGTTTTCTCTCTAAAAGACTGGTGCTAAATCATAGACTACTGTACATAAATAGCGTTTATTAGTCAAGTGTGGGTGTGTGTGTGGGTGTGTTTTTGTGCGCGTGTGTGTGTATGTGTGTGTGTGTGTGTGTGTGTGTGTGTGGTGCGTGCGTGCGTGCGTGCGCGTGCGTACATGCATGCACGCGCGCGCGTGTGTGTGTATGTTTGTGTGTGTGTGTGTGGTGTGTGTGTGTGTGTGTGTGTGTGTGGTGTGTGTGTGTGCGCGCGCGCGCGCGCGCGCGTGAGCGTGCACGACTATTTATTTGTGTGTGTGTGCTACTATGTGTGCCGGTGGTGTGTTTCTCTCTGTGTGCATATGAATGTAATTTGTCACGTGTTTGAATACATTCCCTTTAAAATAGCGCAAACCATAACCCTACACTAAAATCTCTCTCTCTCTCTCTCTCTCTCTCTCTCTCTCTCTCTCTCTCTCTCTCTCTCTCTCTCCATATAGATATATAGATAGATAGATAGATAACAGACAGACAGACAGACGACAGACAGACAGATAGATAGATAGATAGATAGATTATATAGATACAGACATTTGTTCCATCTCTGTAGATGAGGCAAAAGCCATCCCAGTAACAATACATACTATACGGCCCGCGTTGGAAACTTAAAAAGGTTTGCCCTAAATGACCAGTAAGTCAAGCTCTTCCTTTTGGCCAAGGACAAAACATTGTGTTGTCAAGAACACATCGTTTTTTTTTTCATTCCCATGAACTCTGAAGTGGCACTCCGAACCACAATACCCTCGTCCTGAATCGGCCGTGAGGCTTACAACGGTGGAGGAATAGCATTCGCTTTTGGCTTACAAACCTTTTTTTATCTGTCTGGAATCAGGTCAAGATTCCGCTTCGAAGTTTGTGATGTTTTTATCTCTGCTTTTATACTTTGAAGTGTGATGTGCTGAAAGAAGATTTTTTTAATCATTCAGAATCTTGTTCGTTGCTGCTTTGAAGTGCCGTTGGGAGAGAGCAAGACGAGAGTGTGGCGCTAAACTTGTGATTGAGTCCGTCTTTGCTGACTTGAATTTGTCTGCCAGAGAGGCGAGACAGAGACTGGGAGACTTTGTTGTAGATTGTATTGAAAGGGAATTGTCAGAAGTGTGTGTGTGTGTGTTGTGTGTGTGTGTGTGTGTGTGTGTGTGTGTGTGTGTGTGTGTGTGTGTGTGTGTGTGTGTGTGTGTGTAGTGCGTGTGTGTGTGTAGTGTATGTGTGTGTGTGCGCGCGCGCGCGCGCGCGCGCGCGCGTGTGTGTGTGTGTGTGTGTGTGTGTGTGTGTGTGTGCGCGCGTGCGCGTATATGTGTGTGTGTGTGTGTGTGTGTGTGTGTGTGTGTGTGTGTTCACACATAGTTAACCAAGACAGACAGCGGCAATTCTCAGTTCACTGAATGCCCTCATGGTCTAATCATACAGTACTTGGGTTATCAACAATGTAACGAAATTACTTTTCATGGTATTTGTACTAGCTTCCCTTTCCACAATATGGTGGATAGAAACGAACAGTGATGTCAAATAGCAATTCTATTGGAGTCTTACGGTTATTGTCACCCAGCCAATGCACAGGCCCTTTTCAAGGCCATTACCAGATATAGAGGCCATTACCAGATATACATGTTCT
Source organism: Conus betulinus (assembly GCA_016801955.1). Classification (NCBI taxonomy): domain Eukaryota; kingdom Metazoa; phylum Mollusca; class Gastropoda; order Neogastropoda; family Conidae; genus Conus; species Conus betulinus. Next base: position 35,431 of record JADBJO010007405.1, on the reverse strand, counting down.
GAAACCTAATGAAGAAATAAGCAAAAACATCAAAGGTAAGTACATGCAACACTTTGGTCAGTTAGTGACCCTAAACTATTGACATTTTTCAGCGGATAGAAACAGTCCTGTTGAGGCCAACAGCCTTCCGGTATTATTCATTACTCACAGTTCTCATTAAATGAGTTTCCAAAGCACGTACACACGTAAGAAAAACATTTTCAGTGTGACAACACACACAACACAGAACGCGCGCGCACGCACACACACACACACACACACACACACACACACACACACACACACACACACACACACACACACGTACGTACGCAGGCACGCACGCACGCGCGCACGCACGCACGCACACAATGTCGCACTGTAGAACAGCAAACTATGGAACAGTAGTGCCCACTCACGTGGCTAGACAGCTGCTACCTACTGGCTAGATT
>JADBJO010007405.1:20000-30000 GCA_016801955.1 Conus betulinus | reverse complement strand
CTCCAAAAATGCTCAACCAGGAAGGGAGTTTTAAAACGGATTTTAAAACTTCCTTTTACCATACTATTTTAGCAGATGTTGCTCCCCCAAGGGGTTGAGCACTTTAAAAATTTTATTAGGCGTTTTAGTATATTCTCTCTCTCTCTCTCTCTCTCTCTCTCTATATATATATATATATATATATATATGTATATATATATATATATATATATATATATATATATATATAGCTATGTAAATGGAAAAAATCAAAAAGTTTGTAGATTAGTCCCCAATATTTCGACCACGAGGCCTTCCTCAAGGGGAATTTTATTCCATCTGAGAACAATTACTTTTACAATCACAAGGTTTTCCTGACTATAACTCAGTCATGGCTCAAAACTGCAAACTATGAGAAAAAATCACATTCTACCTGACTGAGAACGGATAACTGCACGAAAGGCCTGAAAATAGGGAACAAGGTTGGGGCGGCATGGGGGGGGGGGGGGGGGGGGGGGGGGGGGGGGGGGACGGGGCGAGGGGAGGAATGAACCGTATATATATATATATATATATATAGAGAGAGAGAGAGAGAGAGAGAGAGAGAGAGAGAGAGAGAGAGACTTTTTTACCTGTTAGTATAAGGTTTCGTCTTTGTGGTTGAAAGCTTTAACTAATAATTGTTTCAGCGAGATGCTGAGGCTGAGGTTTTCTTTCTCCTGTTTTGTTTTGTTTGGTGTTTTATTATTATTATTATTATTTGTTGTTGTTTTGTTTTTGTTTTACCTTCTCTCTGTCTGATCTGGGCTCCTACTACGCAATATTTACCTTGTCTTTGTACACAAGTAAAGCTACTTAGAACCACCAAGTTTCTCGCAAGATGCTGCGCAGTAGAGTATGTAAATTCTCATATTTTGTTCAATTTAACACGTGCTCTTCAATGCCGAATGTCATGCTGATAGTTTCCATAGTCTGGAATCGATGGTAAAGTGACTGATAATCGCACCATGAGGTGAGTATGGTGCCCTCAGTTGAATAATGAGTGTGTTGGGTTGCAGTGTTGAGCACAGGGAGTTGGAACCATTTTTGGTGTCAGATTTTTTACGCCTTCGATGTTCTGTCCATCCAGCCGTAAATGGCTACCTGATTCAGTTCAGGGATTGCTGAAACGCCAGAAACGAGAGGAATGGACTCCGCCTTCCGTAATGCCGTGATCTAGACACGGCGAATGTGTAGCAAGCAATTCATTGTGTTAACATCCATTAGGCTGACCGCGTTCAGTGGTTATATGTGTGGTCGTTTTTAATGTCATTCTATTGTCTTGAAGAGTGGTTCAGCACAAGGATAAAATCTATGTTGTATCCATGCCTGTAAATTTGTGCACGTTGTGAGATCGGAGGTCTGGGGATATATCTGACTGCTGAAATTTCCATCACGGTACTCCATTGATCTCTGTCTATTTTACTCGCCTTGCAAGGATTATGGGGCTTTACGATATGCATCTTTTGATGCTGTGCATGCCTGCTAAAGGTATCGATAGATATCATGATTGTCTGTAGAAACGTTGGTCTAAAAGATTGTAAAGCTATTTCATCCATTAAACATGCGCAGATTTAGAAAGAAATAAAAACCATTTCTGGGACCTGTCAACCTCAGGGATGCTACATATGGTGAGAAAATGGTCTCAGAACAGATTTCGAGGGAGAGGAGAAACTGTAAAAAGGAGACTAGGAGAGAATGAGAAAACAAAAAAAAAGTCACAACACTTGTTTGATCAAAGGGGATCGCCTGTGTATGGCTGAACATCATTTGTTGTTATTTCATTCATTCGTCTTCTGTTTAGAACAAGAACAAGCAATTAGAACAAGAACGTCACGCATGCAAACACTCACGTTGATACGGCCTCTCAACGAATCGAAATGCTTCCGGACACGGGGTCAAAATTCGCTGAATGCTTGCCGATGTGTTCTGAAAAAAAAAAATGACACTGAGGAGTTAAACGACAAATGACACTGAGGAGTTAAATGACAAATGATACTGTCGAGCTAAATGACAAATGACGCTGCTCAGATAATATTATTATTATCATACTGGGTTTATATATAGCGCCTATCCTCGTCACAGACCAAGCTCTAAGCGCTTTACAATAAACACACTACCTCACTCACTCAACGGGCTGCCTACCCAGGTAGAGCCGGCCGAAGAGCAGCCTGCTGGCGCTGATTCAGTCGTTTCCCGTACCATTCAACTATCAGTCACTCATTTCATTTCTAACGTCACACACGGACGTTTGTGTGGCCAAAGGAATAGCAATTAGTAGTAATAAAAAAAAACCCACCTATTGGATCCTCAGTGGGACAGAATAGCCTCTGTTATCTCAAATTAATTGTCATATTAAAAAAAAAAAGACGAAACTGTTTTTTAAGTGTCTGAACTTTCCCTCTTCCCAATTATGTTTGTGTCACTGGAACACTGGAAGTGCAGAATATGGAATATGTATTTTCGTTTCTCCTTCACCTTCGACCTAAATGTCTCATGATCGTACGTTAATATCTGGTGTACATGTTCCTTCAGCCCTCGTTCTCTTATTAAGCAAAAAGCAGAACAAAAGGCTGTGTGACGGTTTTGTCTTCCCTTCAGTTTGCGCCAGTCCACAACTGGCAGTCATATGGCGCAAGACAAACGACGGAAAAAGGTCGCCCGGAGCCGGTCAATCTGTAACCAATTACAGGAGAAAAATGGGTGTGCCTTCTCACGTGTCTGGGCAGCTTGAAATGGTTCCGTGAGAGATAGCCAAAGGTTGCATGTACTGCCGACACATGTCTTACAGAAACCTGCTGCAAGAGTCCATAACAACCCGTTCCTTGTTAGCAAAGGTTGTGGAGGTGAAATGGAGGAGAGGGGGCGATATGTGGTCGATAGTTCATCTAAACGCAAATTTGGACTGCTTGCGTATCGTGTCAGAGACAGGACAAAGGGGTCGACAAAAAAAGACGGGGTGTGAGAGAAAAAACAAGAGAGAGAGAGAGAGAGAGAGAGAGAGAGAGACAGACAGACAGACAGACAGACAGACAGACAGACAGACAGAGTGAAAGAGTGAGAGACAGAGACAGAGAGACGGACAGACAGATGAATACACAGACAGACAGACACAGCGACAGAGAGATACAGACATACAGACACAGAGAGAGATAGAGAGAGACAGACAGACAGGCTGAAACAGAGAGAGAGAGAGAGAGAGAGAAGAGCGAAGGGAAACAGAGAGGCAGAGAGAGAGAGACAGACAGACAGACAGTCAGAGAGAGAGAGAGAGAGAGAGAGAGAGAGAGAGAGAGAGAGAGAGAGAGAGAGAGTTTCAACAATGAGTATCGTATGTGTTTGGTTGTTCCGATTTAGTCCATTGAAGCACGCGTATGATTACTTTTGTGTGGTTTACTGCTGATTCACATTCAGATGATACCACAGATGGAGGGGGAGGGGTGGGTTGACATGGAATGCAAAACAAAACCACAATACGTTCGTCTTGTTTGTCTAATGCCATGAGGGCCTGGAAAGGTTAATATGTCCTGCTTGTGAAGATATGAATATCACCATATCGCGCACATTGCAACGTCATCCTATAAGTCATTGAAAGGTGACTAATATAGGGGGGACGACGAAGACATGATCGCATCCCCAACATCAACGTGCAGAGAAAGGCACACGTTGGACTGAAAACCGCTGCTGTAGAAACCAGTCTTCTCCTGAAACATGTCAGGCTCTTCACTTACTATTTTCAAAAGCAGACTTGAGTTAACACATCCAAGACTCTTCAAAGATGCATCAAGAAAAGTGACTCAAGAGATTACAACTCTGAACCATGGTTGAACTGATCTCGAATTTTTTTGTTCAGTAGAGACTGAAAGAGATTTTTTTGTTGTTGTTGTTTGTTTTAGTTGTTGTTGTTGTTGTTGTTGTTGTTGTTGTTGATGTTGTTTTTTTGTATCTCATCTTCTGTATCATTCCAGTGGCTTTTTTCCCACACCGGTCATTTCGGCTCCTGTCTACAGTCAAACCCTGGCTTACGCCGTCGCAGCCCCGGCACAGGCAATCCACCGTGAGAATCAATGTCAAGTCGCCAAGAGGCGACGCGCAAGAGAAGACACTGTACAGCTGCCGAGTCACTTCGGTGGAGTTCGGTACAGTTTGGTCTGATCCAACATACGCAGAACACCACCTACTAAGTGACGACAATAATACCCAAGTCACCGGAGGGCGCCACCCTGTCCGTTTACTAACAGTCCCATGAGCTTCCCGATACCGTTAACTCAGACAGAATCTCACCAATGGGAGAAATCGAAACTGAGGTCACCAAGAGAGCAGCGTATAAAAGGCCACAGAATTTGCGACTTTTACATGCTGATTGATGAGAACAATGATGATGAATATCATACTATTCTACGTGTACTTTCATAAAAATTTCCTGGCGTCAAACCAGGCCCAGGAGGTACAGACACCTGTAGTGCTGGTCAGGAAATTGAAGCAAAACTCACAGAGACGCTTCCATTAAGTTGAAACTCGACTGTAAGGTCCCAGTCTTCCCAGCTGAGCCCAAAGCGAACTCAGTTCTTGGTAGCAGCCGGTCGGGACGGAATAATCCAGACAGAGACAAATGTACAATTGACAGGCAGATAGACTGGAAAAAAAAAAACAGGAAGACAGGACAGAGACTGACAGATTAATGGGGAGAAAAACTGAAGCACGGCTATACTGAAAAGTGTTACGCGGTGAGACTGGTTGACAGAGAGAAAAAAAAGCAAAGTGATGTATCCAAATGTCGCCTCCACTCATCACCGATGTTCTTGTCAAAGCCATGTGAAGGGACCGGAATCACACTAGATGGGAACAAAGAAGGCAGTAAAGACAGCTGTCACGCACTGATATAGCACAGACACTGGCAGGCGCAGTGAAAGCGACAATCAACCTTGGATGTCACGGAGTGCTTATTCAACTACTCTCTCTCTCTCTCTCTCTCTCTCTCTCTCTCTCTCTCTCTGTGGTATGATAATGAATGCAGACTGACGAAAAGATAAATGCACAGGCTTGATAAGTTTTATTGCTGCTCTGGAGGGGGAAAAGGTAGAAATCTATATGCAGTCTAAAAAAAGAACATAAGAAAAAGAGCAACGAATAATAGAATGATTAATATATCATTCACGTCTGTAAACTGTCAATAATAAAAAAAAAAAAAAATCAATCGGTAGATAGTACACAGCACAATGCCAAAGAGGAAATTACATCAGAAAGAAGACATCCTTAGATCTGTAGTATGAACAGATTTTAAAAAAAAAAAAAAAAAAAAAAAAAAAGAAAGATGACAGCGATGAAATGTTTGAGAGCATATTGACAACCACGCTAAATTTTCTTGTATTTTCAGTTCCCCAGATCAGAGGGAGAAGTGTTACTTTGGTAGCTGTGAATTAAAATCCGGGGCATCTAGAGGACCAGACATGTCATAGAAGAATGCTTGTACGTAGTTAATTCCGATTTTTGTCAAGTTTTTCGGTGCTCTTTTTATGTTGGTGTCTTCCCAGCCAACGGAACAAATGTCTTATTCTACTATTGTAAACATCATGAGATATAAAGGATCCTAGACATTATCCAGGTGTTTTTCGCTGTGGGACATTAGCAATAAGATATTTAGTGAAATTATTAACAAGAGGTTGCTGCGTGGGTAGAAGAAAATGTTTTAAGTGGAGAACACGAACCTGGTTACTTGAAAAGAGATTCCGTTGAGCACTTCTTTACATGGATACATTGTATACAGAAACAATGAATTCTAAGCAAAGTTGTAAGTTGTATATTGGCTTGATATATTTTAGAAAAAAAGAAAACAGTTAACAGAAATTGATTTTCGTCTATTCTTCTTAAAAGTGGGGTAAAGGTGAAGTCACTTCGACGAACAGAAAACATATACATTAATGACAAAGCAGAATTGAAGTCTCCGGCCAAATTTTTAGTTTGTATACGATGCCGAACAGGTATCAAACAGGGAGTCGTTTATAGCCCCGTACTCATGTCTTTGTTTACTAATAAATTGGACCTCGAGGTGATGCATAATGGGGGACATTGTGTCACATTTTTGTGCGATGCCTTTGGGCGTTCATACTTCCATTAGCAAATGGTGCTGCTGTTCTGTTTCGTTTTGTTCTGTTTTCAAGCATCGTTCATGCCCAGCCTTTGCTCAGGCCGTAACAGGTCAGCCATAGACATTTTACGACAAGAAAACCCAGAGCCCAACCCTGACAACATCAAGCAGGAGAAACACACGGCAACGCAGAAGTGGGATTTTTTGGCATTGTACTTACTGATCTGTCCCGGTTCTAAACTGATTAAAAGCAATGTATTTGCTCGTGACCTTTTGGGGAGGAAGATAGCTCATGAACTGAGTCGAAGCGATGAGGTGAACGCGTAGAGGGAAAAACAATAACTGGAAAGGAACAGAGAGAAACAGATTGATAGACCACTCACAACTAGGAGTACTGAGCGTTTCTTGATATTGTAGTCCGTGGTTCTTTTGATGCTGAGGATTAGATAGTAGATGAAAGATGGGGATGATTTGTACAGCGTCCATTTGTTCAGTTACCTCTATTCTTGTAAATAGGTATTTTCCTTGTGGACGCCTACTTGAACAGACTAATGTTTTTTTTTTTCTTTCTTTCTTTTCTTTTTCTTTCTTTCTTTCTTTCTTCTTTCTTTTTTTTTTTTTTTTTTTTCTTTCATTCATTTTTAGTTTTTCTTTCTTTCTTTCTTTCTTTTTTTCTTTCTTTGTCTTCTTCTTCGTTTCTTTTCGTTTCTTTCTCTTTTCTTTCTTTCTTTACTTCTCGTTTTCTTTCTTTCTTTCTTTCATTTCTTTTCTGACCAAAAATCCGGACTGCTTTGACTTCCTTGTCTACAGTGTTGTAATCAAGTGCTAAACTGTTTTATATTCGAATGGAAAAGTACAGCATCTTTGAAACTTTATGAAACTGTATTTTGTTTGGTTGGTTGTTTGGTTGTTGTTGTTGTTGTTGGTGGGGGTTTTTTTTTTGTTTTTTTTTTTTTTTTTGGGGGGGGGGGGGGGGGGGGGGGTTGGTTCGCTTGTTCTTTGCTTTGTTTTGCTTCGTTTTTTCTGTTGTTTATTATTTCTTACCTTTTAAGGTCCACTAAACGTTTTTGTTCGTTTTAACCATTTATTCATTCCGACCATATAGCGGGGAATACCTGCGAATGAGAAACGCGTGTCGCCAGTGTTTCTGCAGTAGTATGACATAATCGTTCCTGCAGTGGTTTATTGGATATGTGTGTGTGTGTGTGTGTGTGTGTGTGTGTGTGTGTGTGTGTGTGTGTGTGTGTGTGTGTGTGTGTGTGTGTGTGTGTGTGTGTGTGTGTGTTGTTTCCTAATTCTTTACATATTTTGTGTTTCTTTTAAACTTCCCATCATCTGTTTCTCAGGGCACACCATCTCTTAGATTATGTTCCTTCGAAGTCTTTATCATGACATAGTTGTACTTTAACATGACGTAAAATGAATAAATAGATGTCACTAAATAACCGAATGAATAAACGCACAGTTTGGTTTACTGTTTGGTTTAGGTAACTAAAATTCAAATTATACTCCAGCTGAACTGCATTAGCCTTTCGTATTTTTGACTTCGATTTCATGTATAAAACTGTGATGATTGAAGACACACTCTACATCTGATACCGAGTCAGTCAAAGTAAATCGTGACATAGGCCGAAGGCCCGTGTGAGACTTCAGCTCAACCCGCAATCAATATAATCGCCATTTTGCTGCCTACAAAAGAATGCCCTTTACCAATGTTGTGGTCGATCGTGTCTTTATCAGCCCACACAATCAGTAATAGTATTCAATAGTTGTCATCGGCAACCACCAGTAAAAGCAAACAAAATAAAATAAAGGTGGGGTTCGTGAATGGAATCAGATGTCCATATCCTTGCCAAAAATCCCCCCCCCCCCCCCCCCTCTCTCTCTCTCTCTCTCTCTCTCTCTCTCTCTCTCAGGGAATGGAAACTATGTGTTGGGACTGAGCGGGTGTAAAATGTCAGAATAGGAAAGGATGGTCTGTAGGGAAAGTCAGCATATTGGATGGAGATCGTTCACGAGTGAATTACTTTATGTTCAATGCTTGTACCTTCCCTACAATGTGAGCGATATTTTCATCATAAAGTTCTTATGGTCTGGTTACTTTCATCATTATTCATTTTCCTGATACTTCAGTGATGCAATGTGTCAAGTCGTATGTGTAACCCCCCCGCCCCCCCCCTCCCCCCTTTGCCTTAATGGTTTGTTAAGCTGAAGGCAATAAATCGTCAAAGTGTCAAAACTCTCTCTGTCTGTCTGTCTGTCTGTCTCTCTCTCTCTCTCTCTCTCTCCTTATAGGATGAGAAAAACTTTAATAGATCTAATCAGGAAAACTTATACATATAAAAAAAAAAACAACAGCAGTACGAATTCCTTCAAAAGCAACCTTAGTTTTCAATAAGATTTCTCTCGCTTACCCTCTCCTACACTCAAGGTCACGCCACTGACATTACAATCCATTGTCAACAAGAGTCACGCCCTCTCCCACACCTTAGAGAGGCACCAGTGCGAACCAACAGTGACTCTTTTCAACACTCTGGAATCCTCTCTCCAGCCTAGACACACTCTAGCGAAGAAGAGCGGAGACAAATTCCGCGACTTTGAAGCGGGATTGAAAAAAAAAAAACATAAAAAATTAGTAAATTGTTGATTCCCTGCTGATTTCAGACTATTGAAAAGTTGAGTTCGGGTACTGCTGGCCTGCAAGGGGACAGGGGGGGGGGGGGGGGGGGGGGAGGGGGGGGGGGGGGGGTCCTGAGGCATGACTCGATTCCAGAACCTGGGACTGTGGTGTCGACCATAGAGAGAAATGCTAGAAGGGGCAGTGTTGTTTTGTCCAATCAGATCTGTCATCAGACATAGAATGACAGATTACAGAATGTGGAAAGAAATTTACATAGTCTCTGAACAGAAAAAAAAGAGTTTTGAGGTTGTATTGAGTGTAGCTAGTGGTTCTCTGTATGAAATCTTTGTAAACTGATGAAAGAGAGTTCTATAGAAATTAAGACACGAGACAGTTGAATCTGTGGTTTCAGTTTCTTGTTTGTGTGATTAGCCTCCTTTTTTCACTTTACCTCTACATTCTTTATTAACTCCATTTTTTTTTTTCATTTGTACATTTTGTTTTCCATCTCCACTGTTTTGTCCTTCTTCTCGCTCACCTTGTACTTGTCATTAGTTCAAGAGTTAGAGAATTAGACAGCGGTTATTAAAACGTCTATATCAGTTGAACGAGAGTGCATGCGCAACGTAAATGTCTGCAGTACCACAGTTTCTTAGGAAGTTACCGACACTCGCATACATACAAAGAAGCATTCAAATAATAACACCTCCTCTCTCTCTCTCTCTCTCTCTCTCTCTCTCTCTCTCTCTCTCTCTTCTCTCTCTCTCCCCCCCTCTCTCTCTCTCTCTTCTCTCTCTCCCCCTTTTCTCTCTCTCTCTCTCTCTCTCTCTCTCTCTCTCTCTCTCTCTCTCTCTCTCTCTCTCTCTCTTCTTTCAATTTGTCGCGCTTTCAATTGATCCCTTTCACTCACTTATCCTGAAGTGTACAGAGTCAGTGTGAACTGGCGTTCAGTCATCAGCCACATTGTTCCACCCTCCTAAACCTTCACGTGCAGACACGAGCAATGGTGGGTTCTTGAAGTAAGCTTACCCGTTAGACATGTAGCCATCTCTTTATTGACATATTGGAAACATATGCGCGCGGGAAATAGCAGCAGTCCTTCAGATTATCGTGTTTGTCTTCCTCTAACAACTGTAGCAGATGTGATTTGGAGAGAAACGTATGGTCAGACGGTTGCAAATTGCTATAATTTCACAGTCTTTTTCTACGATTTGCAGCGGATGACCGGACAAGGTAAATCTTCGAACATGAAGCCAGACTTGAGACTTTTCGGC
>JADBJO010007405.1:0-2500 GCA_016801955.1 Conus betulinus | reverse complement strand
GAACTGTGAACTACTTAGAAAACGCATTCCAACTAAGTCTCAGTCCGGAATGACACCACGCCCTGGCACTTCTCCGGATCCGTTTTTGTTTTTTTTTTTTTTTTGTTTTTTTTTTTTGTTTTTATTTTCTTTTTTGTTTTTTTTTTTGTTTTTTTTTTTTTTTTTTATTTTTTTTTTTTTGTTTTTTTTTTTGGGTTTTTTTGTTTTTTTTTATTTTTTTTTTTTTTTTTTGTTTTTTTTTTTTTTTTTTTTTTTTTTTTTTTTGTTTTTTTTTTTTTTTTTTTTTTGTTTTTTTTTTTTTTGTTTTATTTTTTTTTTTATTTTTGTTTTTTGTATTTTTTTTTTTTTTTATTTTTTTTTTTTTTTTATTTTTAGTTTTTTTTTTTTTGTTTTTGTTTTTTTTTTTTTTTTTTTTTTTTTTTATTTTTTTTTTTTTTTTTTTTTTTTTTTTTTTTTTTTTTTTTTTTTTTTTTTTCTTTTTTTTTTTATTTTTTTTTTTTTTTTTTTTTTTTTTGTTTTTTTTTTTTTTTTTTTTTTTTTTTTTGTTTTTTTTTTTGTATTGTTTTTTTTTTTTTTTTGTTATTTTTTTTTTTTTTTTTTTTTTTTTTTTTTTTTTTTTTGTTTTTTTTTTTTTTTTCCTTTTTTTTGTTTGTTTTTTTTGTTGTTTGTTTTTTTTTTTTTCCACTCAAAACCTGTAAGGCATGATCTCCTGCCCTCATATCCAAAAGAAAAGTACTTTCACCACCAGGGAGTCCCCAACATCAATGTTCTACACGGCAGGGGGCATCGAATCGCGAGGTGGAAAAAGTTGTGACATAAAGAGCGTAGGATCGGGGTTTACTGAATGGAATCGATGGCTGGCGAACACAGCAGACCTTCAAGAATGGGGGAAACCTTCCAGATTTTATAAGGAAGAGTGGCATGAGACCAGATACTGTTCACCACTCAGGTTCATCAAAACAGTGGATTCTGATTGATCTCACATGTACCACGTGGAAGCAGATTGAGTCAAGCTCACATCTGCAAGACAACGAAGTCTAGCCAGAGATTTGAGGGAATCTGGCTTCCGAGCCAAAATTCCTCGTGACAAAGGTTGGAATAAGGAGGCGTGTAGGCTCATCAGTCTATATCTCATGACACAGCTCGGTATTTTGGAAATAAGAGAACCGGAACCATCAAGGCAGTGGTAGAAGACAGTGGAAGATTTCTATTTTGACTTGGTCAAGGAGCAATAACAGTAAACTTCTTGAGTCTTAAATTGCCCAACTTAGAACAGATGTCACATAGCAATGTGGGTTAGAAGCCGTCTGAAAAGTTAGAGCTTTGGAATCGCTCACGTATTCAATAGCTAGTAGTTTGAATCACGGCGGCGCCAGGAAAGAACAAACTGACAGTGGAAAGACGTCTCAGGGTCATGACCTGGGTGCGGCCTAGCCCCTTCGAGTGTAAAGAGCTCAAGACCAAAGCTTTTGCCCGAGTGGGTTTCTCCCCTGAAGACCTTCTGTCGTCAGTTTCCCGTAGAGTTTCTTTCCTGCTTCAGTCACACGCAGACACCATTGTCACTGAAGACCAGGCTGGATTCTTCAAAGTAAAACTACCCATTGAACAAAACGTTAACCTGCGTACCCTTTGCAGACGGATGTGCGGACGGACGGATGGATGGACAGACAGACAGACAGACAGATAAATAGATAGATAGATAGATAGACAGACAGACAGACAAACAGACAGATAGACAGATAGATGGACAGACAGATAGATAGTACCTGTAATTGTGGATCCTCAAGTAGTCGCAAATGTACATTTCTTCTCTTCATGCTTTAAAAATTATACAGAAATATCATATCTAATGCTGCTACCATTTTCTTACGATTTACTCAGTATGGAAGGTCTTCAGGGAAAATTTTGCAGAAATCTGTTACAAACCGGTTTTTCTGTCTGTTTTTTTTTTTTTTTTTTTTTTTATGTCTGTATTTGTTGGGTCGTGGTTGCTTCAACATAATTCAGCCATTCATTGAGCCAGCTGGGGATGAATTGAAGCCCTGGAAACAAGTGTCCTGGGCAAAGCTGAAACAAGGTTGCTTTTCTTCAGCAAAGAAGTATTCAAGTGTCAAGTTCCATGTGTAGGCTTCTGTTCTAGCTAAGCTACATGACACTGAATGAATGCAGCGCCCTGACTCTAAAGAAATCGGATGTTCTCAGTACACTGTGCACTGGAAGTTTAGACCTGTTTTAGATTCACTTTTCCATGTTCGTGTTCACAGTTATTTTGGGAGTTGTGTTTTTGTGTGTTTCTGTATCTGTTATTTACGACTCCGATGAACACATCGCTGTTGGAAAAGTCACCTGTTCGTTTTAAATGTTGTATTTGCATCAGCATCAACTTGATCTCTATTGTATGTGCTGAATTCCGTTGTAACTAAATTTCCTCAACGGTGTGGTTCCTTCTACTTCCACTAACGATTACTTGGCCCACGTTTGTTATTTTTTTGTGCTATTC
>JADBJO010007404.1:110939-113563 GCA_016801955.1 Conus betulinus | reverse complement strand
GCAAAAGAACTCCACCACACTACCCACAGGGCCGCACCACTACACCATCGCAACGCCCAGCCTGCACGCACGACCCATACACACCAACACACTACACCACACCCACAAACCCACACCACACACACACACATACACACACACACAAACACACTACCAAACACCCCGCACGCCACGAACGACTAACGGACACAAGAGGGCTAGTGTGTGAAATTCCCCCCGGTGAGGGGTTGGGAGAACGATGCATGAAGCCTGAACCGTTTAGCCTCCCACCACGTCATTCCATGGTCATTGAACAGATCACAGTGCTGCTGTTGTGCCGCTGCGTGGCACGTGGATGTGTCAATCTCATCTGTGCTGTGCTGGCTGTCCGGCCCAGTGATGGCAAGCAAGTGTCCGTTTCGAGTGCTTTGAGAGGAGATAGTAGGTGGGGTTGTTGGGGGGGGTGTCGGATGGGCGGGAGTGGTGTGTAAAAGATGTTGAGGAGGATAGAAGAGGGGGGCCTGTGTGTGTGTAGCGCAGACAGAGGCTGGGTGTGTGTTGTGTGTGTGTTTGTGTGCGCGCGACCTGTATGACGCGCGCGCACGCTGCGCGCGTTGTGTGTGTTGTGGTGTTGTGTGAATGCAGGATGTGCTTTGTGCCTGAGACAATGCCGATTCCTTGTGAACGCGCTGCTCTCGTGTTGTCGCCGCTGTGCTTGTGTGGTGTGTGTGTGTGGTGTGTTGTGTGTGTGCCCCCTGGTGTGTGAGATCTTGCGGCCAGAATCGATGGCCTTGTCTCAGATCGAATCAGAGGACTGAGAAACTGGGATCAGGAACTCATGTGAAGGGCAATAGAATTGCCACAAAAGACGAGACTGAAAGGGACTGGGGAGAGAGAGGAGATGAGACGAAATAAATCACCGAGGGTGGTAATGAAGCATGAACGTACAGATTCCCAGAGCCGCTTTCATATGAAGCCGAGAGATGATCACAAACCCTCTTCCCCCCACCCCATCCCACCCCACACCACCCCATCCAATCCACCTCTCCCTTTCTCGCAATATTTGCTGTAGATGACGTTCGTTTCTGTCGTTATATATTAATATGGGCTTGGTGCCTGAGAGAGAAAGAGAGAGGGAGGGGGGGGGGGGGGGGGGGGGGGGGTTGCGGTAGTGCAAAGGGAAGGTGGGGAGGTGGGGGCGTGGGAGTGAGGCAGGATATGGATTGTAGGACAGGGAGGAAGGGATGGGGGAGGGGGGGGGGGGGATGGACCTCAATTTGCTACAGAATGTATCCTATCTTTTAGCTTGAAATGGTAGAGAGAGAGAGGAGAGAGAGAAGAGGAGAGAGAGAGAGAGGAAGGGGGGAGGGGGAGGGGCAGGGAGCGAAGGGATAGGGGGTGCACACCACAAACATACACTCGCGCGCGCGCGCGCGCGCGCGCGCGGCACACACCACACACAACACACACCACACACACACACACACACACACACACACACACACAGAGGGAGGGAGAAGATGGGGGAGATAGAGGGTGGTAGGGAATATGGACCAGGAGGGTATGTGTGGGGAGAAGAAGAGAGAGAGAGAGGGGGGGGGAGAAGACGGGGGAGACAGAAGGGTAGGAATGTGGAGGAGGAGGGTATGTGTGGGAAGGGGAGATGGGATGGGGGAGGGAGAGGGTGGGGGAGGGAAAGTGTGAGGGGGACCCTGACCACCCAGTGTGCAGGAACGTGATGGCTGAAGTGTGTCCGTAATGGAGCGTGAAGCAGTGCACACACACACACACACACACAACACACACTGTCAACAACTCTCTGCCCCACGGCCCACGGCTTCCTCACCACCTCTGCTGCTGGTCTTGCCCACAGCCACGAGACCTGTCCCAACACACAGCTTAAGGAGGCCTGAATGCCCCTCTGTCCACACCGCCCCTTGTTTGCTAGTGTTTGTTTTGTTTGTTTTTTGTTTTGTTTTAGGGGAGGAGGGGGGGTGTGTGATGGAGAGGTGGCTGGATAAACAATGAAGGGGACAGAAGTCTGCAGTGTGCGATTCAGGGATTAGGGGAGGTTGTATGACTGGACTGACATGTGGCAAAGAGTGGATGTGATTCAGGGATTAGGGGAGGTTGTATGACTGGACTGAAATGTAGCAAAAGAGGGGATGTGATTCAGGGATTAGGGGAGGTTGTATGACTGGACTGAAATGTAGCAAAGAGTGGGTGTGATTCAGGGATTAGGGGAGGTTGTATGACTGGACTGACATGTGGCAAAGAGTGGATGTGATTCAGGGATTAGGGTGGGGTGTATGACTGGACTGAAATGTAGCAAAAGAGTGGGTGTGATTCAGGGATTAGGGGAGGTTGTATGACTGGACTGACATGTGGCAAAGAGTGGATGTGATTCAGGGATTAGGGGAGGTTGTATGACTGAACTAAGATGTGGCAAAGAGTGGGATGTGAGACTGGGGGGAGGGGGGGTGGGTAGGTGGGGGGGGGGGGGGGGTGTTTAGAAGATTTGTATGCATGGAATAGTATGGCAAACATGATGTTAAAAAAAAAAAAAACCGACTCAGAGATTTGAGAACGCTTTATAGTGTGGCAATGGAGAGTAAGACTCAAAGATTACAAAGTGTAGTTTAGAC
>JADBJO010007404.1:75939-105939 GCA_016801955.1 Conus betulinus | reverse complement strand
CCAACACCACACCCACACGCTCATTGGCACACTGACTGAAAGCAGTTCTCACTTGCACAGTCACACGCATGCATACTTGCATGCACTCATGCTCTTATATAAGTACTCTGTGTGTGTGTGTGTGTGTGTGTGTGTGTGTTGTGTGTGTGTGTGCAATATGCCTTGGCTCCTTTATTACAGTGGCAGGTGATCACTACGTTCCAAAAGACATGGGAGGCAGTGTCTTCAGACAGGGTTTACAAACCAGATAGACAGTGCAGGCTGCTGGTCCTCTGGCTCGACCATGTACAGTCAGTGCTTTGCATGTACAGTCAGTGCTTTACACATGACCATGTACAGTCAGTGGTTTACACATGACCATGTACAGTCAGTGGTTTTACACACTACCATGTACAGTCAGTGTTTACACACTACCATGTGCAGTCAGTGCTTTACACACTACCATGTACAGTCAGTGGTTTACACACGACCATGACCATGTACAGTCAGTGCTCTTACACACGGACCATGTACAGTCAGTGCTTTACACACTACCAGTCAGTGCAGTCAGTGCTCTTTACACCATGACCATGTACCACAGTCAGCGTGCTTTACACACGACCATGTACAGTCAGTGCTTTAGGTCGGTACATGCATGTGCAGTGCTCAGTGCTTGCTACACACTACCATGTACAGTTTTAACATACCATGTACAGTGCTTTACACACGACCATGTACAGTCAGTGCTTTACACACTACCATGTGCAGTCAGTGGCTTTACCCACGGACCATGTACAGTACAGTCTGCTTTACACAGACCTGTACAGTCAGTGCTTTACCACACTGCTTTACCATGTACAGTCCAGTGCTTACCGACCACTACCACATGTATGTGCAGTCAGTGCTGAACACGGACCACGACCATGATTGCAGTCCATGTTGCATCAGTGCTTACACGACAGGTACAGTCACTTTACATGTGCAGCAGTCCACGCTTACACACGAAGTCATGTACAGTCAGTGCTTTACACACGACCATGTGCAGTCAGTGCTTTACACAGTAGATATATGTGTCATGTACTTGTCATGTGCTTTACACACGAAACATGTGCAGTCAGTGCTTTACACAAGACCATGTGCAGTCAGGTGCTTTAACACACGACCATGTGTTATATGTCGTGTGCTGGGTACAATACACTATGACCAGGGAAAGCAGTGTAAGGCAGTAGTAAGGATTTATACAAACGAAAGATGTACCTAGAACGGTCGGATACTTTAACACGACCACACACAGTCGGTGCTTTACAAAACGACCATGTACAGTCGGTGCTTGTACACACGACCACAACAGTCGGTGCACTTAACACACGGACACATCGTCACACGTCAGTGCACTTTACACAACACCATGTACAGCACAGTGCCTTCACACCACAACCATGTCACAGTCGGTGCTTTACACACGACCACCACGTACAGTCAGTGCTTTACACACTACCATGTGCAGTCAGTGCTTTACACACACCATGTTCAGTCGTGCTTTACACACTACCATGTACACCCACTGTGCTTTACACACGACCATGTGCAGTCAGTGCTTTAATCACGGCCAGGTGTCAGATGCAGTCAGGCCTTTACATCACGGCTTTATGTACATGTCAGTTGCTTACCACTTACAATGTGCACTTTACAATGTGCCAGTCAGTGGCTGACTTACATGTGCAATCCACTCACAGTGCAGTCAGTGCTTTAAGCGAATGCGACCATGTTTACACACTCAGTGGCTTTACACACTACCATGTTGCCAGTTCAGTGCTTTAGCCAAACCATGACAGTCAGGGGCGCCACACGGTTGCCTCAGAAGTAAGTGGCTGTAACACTACCATGTTTCATCAGTCTGTACACCTACCTGAATCACAATGTCCTGTATTCCAAAGAGAGACAATGTTGATCTGAACCAGTGGATTGAAAGTGAATTGTAGAATGATTAGAACATTAGATAGATCCACTTTGCCATGGTGTGTATGCTTGACTCCAGTTGCTGTGTGTGTGAATAGGGTGTGTGTGACACGGTGTGTGGATAGTGTGTGTGTGAAGTGTGTATTTGTCCCATGTGTGCAAAATAACTCCACGCATTCGCAAGTCCCCCTACACAGCATGAATCATAGATGCAGCTTTACAGGGCGTGAATGTAGTAACACTTGCAAAGTTGTTGTTTGTGTTTTTGTCATGTCCACGTGCATGTGAGGTGGGCAGTAACAAGGGCACACATGTTTGTATATGGAAGGCTGTTCCGACAATGTGTAAGGCAAAATTGTGTAATGATATCACATACTGTTTCGTGAAATCACCTTGCACAGAAAATCACGGGTCTTTGAAAGTGAACAAAAGGAGTTTGGGTTACACAACACACACACACACACACACCACACACACACACACACACACACACACACCTAAACACACACACACGCACACACACCACACACGGTAGGCACAACTCACACATACACAAAACACCCACACACATCATTTCACACACACACACACCACACCCACAAACACACAAGCACACACCCCAACACACACACGTCCCACCACTCACACATGCCACACACACACCCACCTCACACACACACAACACACACACCACACACACACACACAGGGCACCACACAAAACACATGATTACAACACACACAAACACGTTGGGACACAAACACCGAACACAGGAGGACACACACACACAGCACACACACGGAGGGATATTCAGTCGTAAGGAGGGAACAAATGGTCAGCTAACATCAGCCCATCTTCAATTCAGTACAGAAAATGACCAACATTGTATTTGGCCCCTTACCCCCAAAATAGTACATATGGTATACCCCCTTAAGCTTCCATCTCCCTGCTTTATGTAGGGCCAAGACAGGAGCTGCTAGAGTATTGCAACCAGTGATATTAATCCGGGCAAAGTACCGAAAGCACAATGAGGGATTGTTTACCTGTAGGCCTAGAGGCTTTTCTGTCGGATGTTACCAGAGATTTGCAAAACAAAGCCCTAACTGCTGCATTTTTCAGTGCTGGGAAGGTTTGACATTCCTATTTTCTGTTTCTGCTAACTGTCACCAAGTGCCGGTGGTTTTCGTGGTATTTTAAAGCCATTGCTGAGCATCGGACCTAATTGATGAGGTTACTCTGTCCAAGATGGAGTGGGGAAGATTATTTGTTTGCCGTGTTAAGCTAAAAACCCTGTGAGCCAGTTGGATGCATGTTTGGACTTGGACACGTTTTGCTGGATTACCATAACCACGATTATTTGTTACCAGAGTCAATCACTCATGGATACCCTCCCCTCCCCTGGGATCACTTGTTTTTTTCCTTCCCTTCACGGTGAACCTGAAATTTTTTTTTTTTTTTTTTTCTTTTGATTTTTTCAACGTTCTTTTGTGCTTTGGACGTCTATTTCTTACCGGGGTGTCACGTGGGCGATGGTAGGCTGCGCTGTCCGTCATTGTTAGATATTCTATGTTAGCTTGATTCACTGCCCACTTCTTCTACCAAGCCATTGCAGCAACACAACTTTATCCTACAGAGCTAGTATGTACGAGTGTTACTGGTTGATATGAAGTGTTGGTGTTTCAAAGGGCATTATTCTGAACAGTGATGTAGCTTTGACGTTGTGACCCCTCCACGTTGAGCTAGGTCTTTCAGCAGCAGTTGTTTGTTCGGTGTGAAGAGCTCTACCGTCACCAAGTGGATCATGCCATCTCCCGGCAAGTGCACCTTCCATTCATTGATTTCTAGAGGGTACTTCTGTGGACCAGCCAGGCATTGAAGTGGATAGGGGTTTTCCCCCACATAAACCCATGGAATGTGCGTTAGTTTTTGATGTGTTGAGCAGGTCCATGTTGTGATTGAGGATAAGAACAGGTGATCCAGAATCCCTTCAGCATGGTGGGACTAAAGGGAGAGGAGGCGGACATGAAATAGTCTTGTGGAACTGTGGATATTTAGTGCTGGGAAGGGACTGTGAAAAACACATGATGACATGGAACCTTGACAGCCATATTCCTGGCAGGTTGTAGACACCATGACATTTCTGTATGCCCCCCTTACCTGTAAAAAAACTAAAAAATCCCCCCCCCCCACACAACACACACCATGCAACTGGCAGCGCTGTAGTGTCACTGAAAGCTGATTCCCTGGCAGAAGTGACGAAAGCCTTGTTACTTGGGGGGAGGTGGTAAAGAGGGGGGGATTTGCATCAACAGCCCTGGACTTGGGATTTTAGTGCCCCACAGGTTGACAAATCACCACATACTATTTCTGCTGGAAATGACACCAAGTGCCGGGTGGTTATGTGTTTAAATGTAGTGAATGGAGTGGAGGGGGGGAGTTAAAGTCATGTTTAGCTAAAAGCTGCCATCGCAACATGAGGAGCCTGGATGAGCTGATGCACAGTTTTGAGGGGCATGGGGTAACCGCTGGTTGTTAGCGTGACTGCAATGGATGGAATTCAGGCCATGGTTGGAGAAAATGTTGTTTTATCACGTCACTTTTTTTTCTTTTTTTTTTATCTTTTTTTTCTTCTTGTTTTTTTTCTTTGCTTTTTTACTTCCTTTTTGTTTTGGTGGTGGGTGGGGGTGGGGTGAGTATAGTGTAGGAGTTTGATACTGCACAGGCAACATGAAGGTGGGACATACTAGACACTACAGTGGAGTGGGCTCGTATGTTTGGTGTGTGTAGCGTGGCGTTATGATGAGATCACAAAATTGGTATACCACCTGTCCAGTGAGGCATGTTTTCTGACACTTGTTTGGTCTGTTTCTTTCTCTGAAGGACTGGAATCTGTAAAATTGCTGAAGCAATGGTAAGGTGAACCGTTGTGGACCGAAGGCAGGACGGTTTTCATTGGATATAACTGTTAGAAAATTTTTGGTTGGTGTTGGGCAGGTCAAGTTGTGCCTCTGAGTAAGATTTAAGCAGTGATCCTCTTGCTGCCCTTGGCTGGGAGTAAAATGTTTGGCGTAGTTAGCACAGTGGGGATAGTGTACGCGACTGTGGTATTTTATAACTGGAGACTGTAAAACACTTGAACATGGGATGTGACAGGAAGGTGGTATAGGACAATGAACATTCTTTATTTCTCCTCCTGGCTAAAAAAAATAAATAAAGAAATAACACAAGGGGAAGCAAAAGGGGGCTGGGTGAAAGTATGCACAGTCCGGGGCTTTAGCACTGCATAGGTGGGTTAAAAGGGGATTTGGTGGGAGCCAGATTTGTCAGATGATACTCTGGCAGTGCTTATTGCTGGTAGTATATCAAATGTAAGGTAGTACTACTGTGGGGAGCCTAGTCATGCTGAGAATTATTGGCAGGTCCTCATTGCATGTAAGGAGCGGTGAAGAAGGGAGGGGGCAGGTGGGGTGGTGGGAAGGGGAGGGAATTCGTGGGTTGGGGGAAAAGGGATTTTTAGCAGGGGGGGGGTGGGAAGGGGAGTGGGTGGGGGGTGGTTTTGGGAGTGGGTGGGTGGGGGGGGGATTTTAGTCTGTTGGGTGGTGGGAAGGGAGGGGGGGTGGTGGGGGATTTTAGCAGGTGGGGTGGTGGGGAAGGGAGGTGGTGGGGGGGCATTTAGCGCAGGTGGGTGGTGGAAGGGAGGGGGGGTGGTGGGGTGGGGGATTTAGCAGGTGGGGTGTGGTGGAGGGAGGTGGGGGGGGATTTTAGCAGGTGGGGTGGTGGGAAAGGAGGAGGGGGGGGGGATTTTAGCAGGTGGGGGTGGTGGGAGAAAAGAGGAGGGGGTGGGGGGGGCGATTTTAGCAGGTGGGGTGGTGGGAAGGGGGGGTGGGGGGGTGGGGAATTTTAGCAGGTGGGGTGGTGGGAAAAGGAGGGGGGGGGAGGGATTTTAGCAGGTGGGGGTGGTGGGAAAAGGGGTGGGGGGAGGGATTTAGCAGGGAGGTGGGGGGAAGGGAAGGGAGGGGGTGGGGGGATTTTAGCGGGCAGGTGGGGAGTGGGTGGAAAGGAAAGGGGGTGGGGGATTTTTAGCAGGTGGGTGGTGGGAAGGGAGGGGGTGGGGGGATTTTAGCAGGTGGGGGGTGGGAAGGGAGTGGGAGGGATGGGGGGGATTTTTAGCAGGTGGGGTGGTGGGAAGGGAGGGGGGGGGGGGGATTTTAGCAGGTGGGGGTGGTGGGAAGGGAAAGGAGGGGGGGGGGGGATTTTTAGCAGGTGGGGTGGTGGGAAAGGAGGGAGGGGGGGGGGGGATTTTTGCAGCAGGTGGGGTGGTGGGAAAGGAGCAGGGGGTGGGGGGATTTTAGCAGGGGGTGGTGGGTGAGGGAGGGGATGGGGGGATTTTTAGGAGGTGGGTAGGTGGGAAGGGAGGGGGGTGGGGGGGATTTTTTAGCAGGTGGGGTGGTGGGTGGAAGGGGGGTGGGGTGGGGGGATTTAGCAGGTGGGGTGGTGGGAAGGGAGGGGGTGGGAGGGATTTTAGCAGGTGGGGTGGTGGGAAGGGAGGGGGTGGGGGATTTTTTAGCAGGTGGGGTGGTGGGAAAAGGAGGGGGGTGGGGGAGGGGGTGGGGGTTTTTAGCAGGTGGGGTGGTGGGAAGGGAGGGGGTGGAGGAGATTTTAACGGTGGGTGCTGGGAAGAGAGTGGAAGGGGGAGGGGTGGGGGGTGCGGGTAGCAGTGGTGTGGGGTGGCCAAGGGTCTTTTTGACCTGTCATTAGATGCCCCCCTTTACCTGGTGTGGAGTGTGGGGCATTGTTCAGGAGAAGTGGACCGTGGCTGATCGCTGCTGCCTGCCGCGCTTCCTTGGCTCTTCCCTGATCTCTCCAACTGGCTGGTCTCTCTGTCTCTCTCTTTGTCCCTCTCTCTGTGTTTCTCTCTCTCTCTTCTCTCTCTCTATCTCTCTCTCTCTCTCTCTCTCTCTCTCTCAACTGGGTTAGTAAAGTAAAACATGTGTTAAATGTTAATGGGTTTGGTATTGTGTGGCCTTAGCAAAGAGGTAGAGAACGAAAGGGCATTTATGTCAGAATTTAAGGATCGCTTTGACAGCCTGCTACAAACAGGAATTGGCATTCAAAAATGGAAGCAAATGACAAAGTATTTCATGGTTTTATTCTTTAAAAAGTATTCTACAGCAGAAAGGTTTTTGAAAATCTGTTACTAGTAAATGGCATAGAAGCTTATGGCCAGATTTAGAAGTCGGACCCTTTGTTTTTAAAGCAAATAAGAAATGGTTTTGCAATGAAGTTTTTGTGTGATGATGTTGTGTGTTGTGTCCAGATAATAGTAAGGAAGTGAAGAGCACTTTTTGTTCAATGTAAGGCATAGGAAGATTAAAAGGAAAAAATCAAAAACTGTTTAATTTGATGCCAGAAAAAGACCATATACTTTGATTGAACTATTATCTTCTGATGATGGAAAATATCCTTGCGTCTATTTGCTAAATATATTGCTGAATGTTATGATATCAGAGAGAAAAAAAATGTACTGTTGCTGTTTCCCAGTGAGACCAGGGCTTTGGTTTTCCGTATGTCATAGCTGGTCATTTAGGCCCACGTTTGGCGATCTTTTGTTTGTAGTGGACTTTATTTATTCCAGATAGATCAATACCGGGAATTATGTTTGTAATGTATTACACATTTTTTGGTTTTACATAAACTCTTGATGCTGCATTAATGATAACCCCCTTGACATGAAGACTGTATTTTGTCATTGTCAATAAAAACGATTCTGAAGCATCTCTCCATCCTCTCTCTCTCCTCTCTCTCTCTCTCTCTCTCTCTCTCTCTCTCTGTCTCTCACACTCTGTCACAACACAATGAATGTTGGATTGCTATATATATATGCAAGATTTAGAATGCAAAAATTTCTCAGAGCAACAACCATTTTCAACATACAGATAATTCAAAGATCTACATTCCACACAGAAAAATATTTGCTAGTTATCATAATAAATTAGTAAATTCAGTAGTATTTCCTTTGGGATTTATGCGATTTAAAAATTAATAACAGATATGACGAACAAACAAAAAAAAAAACCCAAAAAAAAAAAAACTGTCCATTTTGTAACAAAAATTGAAAATGAATTTCATTCGTGTTTGAATGTCTAAAGTACTCATATTTGCGAAAAAATATTTTCAAGATCTATCCCTATCCAAATTGTGATTGTTTAGCTTATTTGATGCAGTCCTTAAAACATGATGATCCATTAGAAATTTGGCAATGTTGTATATATTTTATGCACTGAGAACTAGACATGAACTTATGAACGGAAACTGGATATATGGAATATGTGTTGTGATTGGTTGTGCAAACGCAAGTGAAAATATTTTTGTTTATCTTGGTTTGTTTCCTTGAATTATTTCCCCTTGTAACTGTTTTTTTTGCTTATATAAATGTGTTTTCAGGAAAGAAATTACCTCCTTTTGCTGATGACCCATACCCATTTTCATTTTATTCTCAGCAACGTGGTACCCATAGTACACAGGTCGATGGCCTTACAGTTAAAACTCTCAGAGTTCAAGAGTTCAGATCCTCTCTCTCTCTGTCACCGTCTCTCTGTTTGTCTCTGTCTCTGTCTCTCTCTCTGTCACGGTCTCTGTTTGTCGCTGTCTCTGTCTCTCTCTCTGTCACTGTCTCTCGCTCTCTGTCTTCTATCTATCTGTTAGTCTGTATGCTTGCCTGTCCTGTCCTCTCTCTCTCTCTCTTCCTCTCTCTCTCTCATGTTTTAATGCATTTTTTTTTTTTAGTATTTAATACATATTTAGTAGAACAACAAATATGGAACAACAGCTGGCAATACTTTTTCCATATGAACAAAAGCCTTTTAAATGCAATACTTTCTTCCATCTCTTTCTCGCTCTCCCCTCTCGCTCTCTAACTGCTCTCTCTCCCCTCTTCCTCTCTCCCCCCCCTCATCTCTCCTCCTGCTCTCTCTCTCTCCTCCCCCCCCCTCTCTCTCTCTCTCTCCCTCCCCCCCTCCTCTCCCTCTCTCCCCTCCCCTCCTCCTCTCCTCCTCTTCACTCTCTCTCTTTCTCTCTCTTTCTGTCTGTTCTGTCGTCTGTCTGTCTTTCTGGTCTCTGTGGCTTCATCACGCCTTTCTGTTGTTACTATCAAACAAGTTCCATTTCTCTGTCTGGACAAATGTATGTAAGAGTGTCTTATCAAAAGACTTTACATGTATAGTCTTTACCACCTGATGACATCTCATGCAGGGGCATGGCAGGGAGGAAAATGTTGGTATGAAGGTCTGGTTCTCCTAGCATTAGCTGATTGCAGAGAACATCTATGGGTTCAGTCCAGTACCACAGATGTACACACAAACACAACACATCGCCCCCATGCCATGCTTGCACACACGTATGCGTACACACATCGCCAACACACACCAACCACACACACCCAACACCACATCACACACACATTATACACTGCACTCATGCCATGCACAACAACACACACACACACTCACCACACACACACCCCACACACACACCCCACACACACACACAGCACCCACACACACACACCATATGTGCACACACACACACACACACGGCACCCTACACACATTCACACATACATACACACACCACACACCCACACAAACACAGCACACACACACACCCACCACCTTTTATTCTATCACACACACATAAATATACAAGACACATCTTTATTTCTTACACAACCACACACACACACACACACACAGCCACACACACACACCACACATACCACAACACACACACCACAACACACTGACTGGAATATTCAATCACACGACACTGCACACGTGACTGTATATAGTGTTGTACTGTCACATACAACATCCAGTGTTTTACTGAAGCGACCCACAACACACCACCACACCAACACACACACACACTACACACACCCACAACAAAAACAACACACCACACACCACCACACACACCCAACACACACACACACACATACACTTTTACACTGACTGATCCTGACTGGAACCATATTTACTGTCAGATAAAATATAGTGGTGTACTGACTGAAACACACATCACACACATCACACACACACCACACACACAACATACCACACACACCCCACCCCCCCCCCGCACTCCCCCCCCCCCACCACACACCACACACACACACACCACCAACACACACACTCACACGATCACACACCAGCCACAACACACATCATGAGCTGACTGACTGAAACCATTTACTGTCAGCTAAACACTTTTAGTGTTGTACGTCTTTTCAAAACCACACCACACATACACCAACAAACACACACAAAAGACACACACAAACCACACACACACATCACAGCACAGCACACACACACACAACACACAAAAGCACACACACAAACCCTCAAAACAAAAACCCACCACACGCACAAACCAGTAAACCAGTCAAACACCCACAACCACACACACAACCACACAAACACACACACACACCACACACCACACACAACACATGAACAAACACACACACACACACAATGAGTTTTGCCCGTGCCCTCCTTTCAAACATAAGTGGTACATTGTTTGTCCTGGTTCTTTCCCTTTCTGTTCATGAAGCTGTAATATTCTTCCTTCAGGAAGTGGGTCCTTGTCACCATTTGTTTCCACAACGGACAGTGACGGCTGGCCCCTCTTGGGACAAGTGGAGCAAAGTCCAACATGAAGGCTAACTAAGGGCCTGCTGTAGTGGGCGGATGTACTGATTTGGGGCGACTGGCGAACCGCGGTCGGGCTGGCATTGACTTTCATCGGCACCTTATCAAAAACTCCTCCTCTGTGTGGGTTGTGTAAGTACAGTCAAGTCAGTCAGAAATTGTCGTTATTGTGGGGTTTAAAGAATACGCTTTCCAGCCATTTTTTTCACCTATCCTCGTCCTCTCATAAACAAGAAAGAAAACTAATTCAACAGATAAGACCACATGCTCAATCAAAACTTTTTAATGCAAGCAAACAAATTCTGTCATACACAATAATTAAACTCATATGGAAATATGAACAGGAATGAAGCTATTGTTGGAACTTCAAGTTCAAAGCCTACAGAGAGACAGATCGAGAGACGAGATCGCAGTATGGGGAATAAGGGGATTGCTCTCTTCATGGAAATGATCTATACAAGAGCATTTTTAGTGCTTTTGAAAATGTAGGTTTGCGGACATGATTTAGTGTGTGTGTGTGTGTGTGTGTGTGTTGTGTTGTGTGTTAGTACTGTGTGCGTGTGTGTGCGCCCGCACGCGCGCACGCGTGCGCCAGCACACAGTGCAAGTGTAGAGTTTTGTATGTCAGTACGCACCTCACCTTTTTGAATGTTGGCACTGGCTGATTGAGGAACTAAGAAACTAGAAGCAGATCCTTAGAGACCTGGTGAGAATGTTTCTCCAGATGCGATTGTTTAGCTGGTAGGTGAGATAGGTGTATTGGTATTTTACTCTCTGATGTCAGACGCCTAGATAATGAATGCTTGTTTATGACCTTTACTTCAACTGCTCAGTTCAATCGCTGCATGCATCTCAAATTCGTGGTAGTTCTGCTACTACATAGTCTGTTTGTACTTTTCAAGGATTTACATCATGATATGAACTTGGTCGGTAGGGCCATAGTCCTTGAATGAATGGAAGTTGTGTTGTGCGGCAGAAGCTATAAGCAGCGTGATGTAGACTGTACAATATGAGTGGCATCGTGCATGTCGCTATGTGTCGCCCATTTTCTCCATGTCTCCATAATGTACGCCACTCCCCCTCTCCGAACTTCGTGTACAGCTACCCATGGTTATAGTGTATGGTCTGTCACCCGCCAAGATGAAAACGACAGAATACTGAATGCACAAGCTGACGGTCCCGGCCACTTGTGTTGTGTATATGTACTGCATCACCCAGCTGACGCAATACATTTGTGTGGCCTGTAGTACATGCCACAGTGCGGTCTTGTTCCCACCTTTGTATGTGGCTTATGTACATGCACACAGCTGACATCGTTCACTTTGTGTGGCTATACGTTAATATTCCCTCAATGCCCAGTACAGGGCACGCCCAACCTTATGTTGCTGACAGCCGACAGGGAAGCAGTGTTGGTCTAACTCCATGTAACACCTACAACTGCTGGAAGCACCTATGGGCATCACCCGCAAGGGTAGAGCAGAAACACCAGCATATCATCAGAGAGATCTACAGCAACAGGGGCCCCCCCCCCCTTGCACAGACTGCAGGAAGCATGGAACTCCAGCGCATTCCTTCAGGAAGGTATGTTGGCCGCAACGCGCCTCGCTCTAACAGACATAGGTCGAGGAAGTTCAGTAAGTTAGCAGGCTTTATTTTTGGTTGGTTGTTGTTGTATGTTGTGGTTTTTGAAGAAATCACGTCTAAAAAGTGCTGGCATTTTGTGCACATATTCTTTTTAAGAACTTCAGTCACAGGAACAGTGCTGGCATTTTCAGCACCATCCATTTGCATGGCTGATGTATCCAGGGACTCTAGTTCACTGTGCAGGCATTTTGGAAGTACACGTCAGTGGGTATGTTTTTTTGTAGGAAGCCAGTCAAGGGGTTGTATGCATTTTTTAGGAAGTCCAGTGACAGGGTTAGGTTTTTAGGAAGTCCCGGTCAGTGGTATGTTTTTAGAAGTCCAGTGCAGGTGTATGCTTTGTTCGGACAGTAAAGTTCACACGGTGTAACGGTTTTTTTGAGGAAGCCCAGTCAGTGTGTTAGGTTTTGTTTCCAAGGGAACAGGTCTGTAGCCAAAGATACATTTCCAGGAAGTGCATAAAGGTGTAGACATAGTTTTGCTAGGACAGTAAGGTTTATTCACAGATGTGGCATCCGCAGAATTTTTGTTGTGTAATTTTTTTGGGTTTTTTTTGGAAATGATAAATGAGGTATAGCCATCCGGCAATGCTCATCTGAGCCATAACATGAATGCACACACCCTCACACATGGGTGTGTTGAACCAATTTGAAACATGCCATACGTGAATGACTGGGATTGCCGACAATTCTAAAATTGCACACCCAACGTTCGCCAGGCATCAGTTACACAAGAAAATTTTTCCAGCCGTTCTTGCTAAGGATTGGAACCAAGCAAATCAGTGATGCCACAAACACCATCCTGAAACAACACAACACACTACACAGCGTCAAACACACCATCAATACACACCACACCCACAATATACAGCACACACAACACACAACACACACACACACCACACACCTACACCGGTAGAGTACGGGGCCTTCAACTACCAATGGATATAAACACATGTAGCATGACAATGCGATATGATGTATACTTTGTGGTGGTACTCACTTCATCAGATCTGGTACCAGGCCCACAAGCCTTTCCGTCAAGCTAAAAACGACTGATCATTGACTGCACTTTAAATGTTAAAGTCGCATCTGTGCTGTGTGAAGCTAAAAGAATTGTCTCTCTTTACGTTTTTTATGATGTGTAACATGAGTCTGTAGTCTTTAGTCGTGTCTGCAACATCATCTGTGATGAAGACTTGCTGACAGAACTCATAGACTTGAACTTCAGAAAAGAGCACCAAGGCTCCTAACTTGTTTTCCTACAAGGGTGCAGTGTTGTGTGTGTGCAGGGTATTCGAGAGATCTGGAGCCGAGTGCACTATGAATGACATCTAGACAAAGTTTCTCCATGAATGACAGCGTGTGAGCTATTCCACCCAGGGAGCCACAGGGACACCACACCATGAAGGACATCCTCAAAGTTCTCAATGACACTAAGACGCTGTGAGTATCTCCACCACAGGGTAGCCACAAAGACATCTGACACACCACCCTGATTTAAAGGCAGCTGAGTCGGAGATACAGGGTTGAGACAGTTAGCACAGGGGAGAAGTATTGTGTTGCTGAAATTGTAATCTTATATGCATTATAGTTTATTAATAGGTTACAAGCCATGATGAAGTGTTTATGGATGCTCATCATGAGTAAGTTGGGGTCTCATTAATGTTAGGGAGTTCAACTTCCAAGTAAAGAGCTCACCTCCAACCCACCGTAAGAGAGGTCCACTCCGATTAAAGACTTGTTTTACACTTTTTTTCAAAAAATATAATTTTCTCTTTGGTCGAATTAGAAAAAAATAGGTTCCACCAGGGAAAACTCACTCACTTGGAGAAACTTGTAACTCTTTCCTGGGTGCTTTCCAGTCCTGTGTGTATGTAAACAGGTTGCCATTAAGTCTTTCCTCATCTCTAAAAGACTTGTTAACATCGGCGACAGTTCTTGTCTTGGTTGGCATGCCCAGGTGTATCTCCCATGGTAAAGAAGCCCCCCCCTACTGAAAAAGATTGTCTCTTTGTCCGTGGCGGATTTAACCCACCAACGAAGACTCTTCCCTGTCAGTGAAAACATTGTTCTCCTTGTCAGTGCTAGGAGGAATTTACAACCAACGAAGACTCTTCACCTTGTGTAAATCATTGTTTTTCTTTGTCAGTGTGGAATTTACCACACCAAACGAAAGACTCCTCCCACTGTCTCAAAACAACATCGCGTTTTCTTTGATCAGTGCAGAATTTACCACCCAAACGAAAGAATCTTCCCCCTGTGTGAAACACAAGTGTTTCTCTTTGTCAGTTGCGGGAATTAAACATCAACGTTTACGAGGACTTCCCCTGTGTGAAAAACATGTTTTTCTTTGTCAGTTTGAGGAATTTTACCACCCCAAAACAGGAAGATCTTCACCTGTGTGAAACCATTGTTTTTCTTTGTCAGATACGGAATTACCTGTAAAAAATTTCCAGTTAAAGAATTCCCTCCTTCTTATGAAAGCATTGTTCCTCTTCTGATGGAGCAGAAACTTTACCGCCGCCATTAAAAAAATCATCAACTATGGGAAAAGGTTGTTCCACGTCTGTTGTTCTGAATTTATGTTATCACTGAAAACGCCCTCAATGCTGAAAATACTATTTCTTCTTCGTCCGGGCGCTGCATTACTGTGAGTACACGATTCTTTGCTGAAGGACCTTTTCCACTGCGTCAGTACTGGACTTACTGTCAGTCAGTAAAGCTTCTTTGCTGAAGACATTTTTCCACTTCTTCAGTTGCGGGCATTACTGTCATGTAAAGTATCTTTGCTAGAAAACAGCATGTGTGGTACACAAATTTATCTGCCAAAAAAGGAATTTTTCTTCAGAAAAACCACTTGTTCTTCTTTGCTGGTAACTTACTTTTCATTCCAGTGAAGTAACTACCCCTTATAAACCAGTTTTCCCTCTTTGTGGTTCTAAATCCTTACATTCTTATGATAGAAAACTAAAAAATAAATTCTTCTTTGTTCAGTACTGAATTTCAAACTCACAGAGAAGACACGCCTCACTGTGGGAAAACAGTTTCTCCCCAATGTTGTTTTCTGAATTGACTCCTTACGTGGAAAACTGCCTGCCTACGGAGAACCATTTTCCCTCTTTCTTCAGCAATTGAATTAGTACCTCCCATCCGCATGAAAGTATGGTTCCTTCGTTGTTGGGGCATGAAATTTACTTCATCCCTGGAAAGTAGGGTCTTGTTGTTGCTTGAGTATACCTGCCAACCCTGAAAGCTAGGGATCCTTTGTTGGTGGCATTGAGGTTTAACCTCCCAAACCCTGAAAGCATGGTCTTTGTTGGGGGCTTTGAATTTAACTCCCAACCTGAAGCATGAGGCTCCTTGTTGCGTGGATGAACCCTTTACCTTACATACTGAAAGGCATGGTCCTTGTTGTGGGCATTGAGATTTTACCTTCCAAACCTGAAACGCCGGGATCTTCTGTTGTATTGAGTTTACCTCGACTAAACCCTGAAAGGCATGGTTCTGTGTCGGTGGCATGAGTTACTCCCCCGAACCTGAAAGCATGGTTCCTTTGCTGCTGGCATGGAGGTACCTCCCAACTGAAAGTCATTGGTTCCTTTGTGCTTGCCATTGAGTTTACCCCTCCCAACCTTCCTCACTCTGTCCCCCAGTTCGTAAATCTCCCACTTACGGAAAGGATCACCGTCTGAAAAACAGTGTTCCTAACATTTGATATCTAAACTGGAAAACACCACACTCACACCAACACACACAAACCCCACAAACACAAGCTATAAGCAAAAGACAATTGTCCTTTATGCTCTTCCTGGAACCTCAATTATCTCGAAGTTAAAGATATCACTCCCTGTGGAAAAAAGGCTTCTCTTTGCCCACTTTCTATTTTTTTTTTCCAGTCGACCGAAGGACATTGTAGGGAAATGTTTATAAAGATGGAAACACCATATTCAGAAGAAAACGAAGATGAATTGACGCAAAACTTTGATACACACGAAGGCACTTTATGAGACGTACCTATCTTATCAATGCCGGAGGCCAAATCGTCGGAGGTACCAAACTCGTGCGCACATCGACCGACATGTTCCCAGCCAACTTCAGCGCAACCAGTGGATGCCAGACCAGCCCCTTGTTGTTGTTTTGGGCGGGAATGAAGAACGCGCACCACAGTCGGCTTTCAAACCGAGCAGAGGCTCTGCATCGCCATGTGTGGAGAAGGTGACGAGACCGGGCCGGCACGACCGCACCCTTGTTCTGCGCGCCACAGGTTCGAGGGCGATTTTCAGCGCACGCCGACCGGAATTATATAGCCACACATAACTGACTGGTGTCATATGCTCTCCCCGGCCTTCCTGTTATCTCTGTCCAGTTGCATTATTCTCTCTGGCGTGCTGCCAGTACACTACTACTACATTACTTCTCTCTCTATTCGCTCTGTTTTCCCGCACGCTCTCTGCGGGTCCCCTCAGAGCAGAGCCCCTTTTTTCTCAGTGACAGTTTAAGCGTTCATCCAGGCAAAATCTCGTGCATAATTATCTGTGCATCTTTTTACATCTTCCCCTCTGCTCCAGAGTGTATGATCGGGTGAACATACGATTCTAGGAATTCCATCCATCACGAAATCTGAGACACAATAATTGGTGTAGCTTCAGTCCTGTGCGGGTCATAATGTACAGATGTTCTGAAATATCTTGGGTTAATAAATCTGTCATAACAGCATTGAATAGTTAATAGTTTTAAGACAGTTATTTTTGTAAGATGGTGGTTAGAAAAGTACTATAGAAACGTCCGTGGTAGACTTTTATGTTGACATATTTGTAGCTTTTTGTAGTTGAGAAAGAATTGAGAGAGATCTTAGTGTGAGACTCAATGTTTATATGTTTGTAGTTGTGTGTAGTACAGAATAAGGTATAGAGTTAGTGTGAGGGACCTCGATGGTGATATGTTTGAACTGCCCTTTTAGATAGTAATACGACTAGAGAGATCTTTAGTGTGGAAACTACATGGAGAATTGCCATGGATACAAGTGAAACCCACCCACACGATTACCAGATGCAGTGCGTTACCATTTATTATAAAACCATAGTGGATAAGGCAGACAGTTTTCATACAGTGACTTTGGCAAGGATTCCGTTTTGGTTTTAACTGAAGTCTGGACATTGAATGTTAATCAAAGATCTAGCTTAAGGCCACAATGGGTTGAGACGCTTGCCAGTGTCTGGTCTCTCTTGTGTTTGTGACTCGTGCTAGGAGCGTCTGCTCGCTTCAGCCTTGTTGTTTTCGCAACACAATTCTGAATTTCAGAGTAACTCAGACAGGGTTGTTACTAGTTACCGTGGTTATAGGGGTTAACTTCATCCACTAGCCAGTGCAGGGACTCCAAGTGTGCCTTCTCCTTAGCTTTGGTTGGCTCGCCTTTGGCACCTTCTTTTGACCCTTCTCACCAGCACTCCCGGTCAAGCGCAAAGTGGCACTTAAGGTATGCCCCGGGTCGCTCCACAAGGTCAGGGACCACACCCTGGTAGCGACGGATAGGCACTAGCCTGGTTGTGGCGCAGGAAGTGCGGGCTAAAAGCAAGTCTCGACTGACCCATGGCTGTCCTGTGATTGGTTTTGTCCTGGTGGAGAATCGAGACCATGCTGTACGTTGGACCCGGCCTTGTGCGACTGACTGATGGCAGGCGGTGGATGAGAGAAACCAGGTTGAAATGCCACTCCATTTGCTCTTGGCTCTGCAGTTTAGGACCTCAGTCCCCCTGGTGGCACTCTGTATACATGCTTACCAATCAGCACCACAGTCAGCCAAACGTCCAATAATGCCTAGTATTTCGTACAAATTCCAGGGGTGGAGTACAGGCCTATCCGACAGTGAAGGCTCCTTCAGAGACTGCTGACGGGAAGTGACTGTGACAGCAGCCACCTGGGTCGTGGGTGTGTGTAGGGGGGCCCGTGGGAATACGCAGTAAGGACTTTGCCACTGTGTGCACATGGAGCATTTAGACATAGAAAACAAATATGAAGAAGACAAACCAGTAAACGTGAAAAGAGCAGACCTGCTTTTGTTGGGATATCCGAATTCTGACATCTCCGACCTTATGGATGTGAGTCCTAGCACCTTGGAAAAGAGTTAGGGAACTGAGAGAGGGAGAGGGCAAGGGAGAAATAAGGCTTAAGACGTAAGGCGTTTTTTGTTCGTCATTTATGTGCTGCGAAGTGGCATAGGTAGACAAGTTTGATAAGCTAAACATTTGGTCATGCTACTCACTCGCTTCTTCCATTCAGTCATACACACCCAAAATAACCTCACTGGCAGCATTTGGTTCCAATCCACAGAAAAGACTTTTAACCTTGTATGCACAGACATGTCAACTCCAGTACCATGGATTGAAATATTTAAACTTGTAAGTAACTCCCAAGTACCATGGATTGAAATATTTAAACTTGTAAGTATTACAGTGTGCACATACTCATGTGTACACACACACACACACACACACACACCACACACACACACACACACACACACACCACACCACACACACACACACACACACACACTCGCATGCACGCACAGAAGATGAAATCACATGCAGGAAGTGCTCAATGATTGGTTGTTACCTGATTATCGTAATCTGATGCATTTATTATTCAAATCATTATCCAAAAAAGAGATTTCTGTAAATTCACACGTTCTTTTGCTATGTGCCAAATTGTGAATGAATATGTTTTTCTCATAAAGTTTCATGTTTTCCCATCTTTTCTTTCCAGGATGGAATGGCCATCACTTGCTTCATGAAATCGCTTGATACTTCCTTCATTTTTTCCCTTCAACTCTGTGAAGAGTCTTGAGGGGGGAACTAGGTAGGGTCAGAGGGGAGAGCACACTGAAGAAGTGTTCAGCTGATTCCTTGAGCTCTGTTGATGGAGTGCCCAGGCCTGGGTCTCTGCAGATGGTTTTCCCCGGCCATTCTGCAGTGTCATCTGTTGATGGAGTGCCCAGGCCTGGGTCTGTGCAGATGGTTTCCCTGGCCATTCTTCAGTGTCATCTGTTGATGGAGTGCCCCAGGCCTGGGTCTGTGCAGATGGTTTCCCTGGCCATTCTTCAGTGTCATCTGTTGATGGAGTGCCCAGGCCTGGGTCTCTGCAGATGGTTTCCCCCGGCCATTCTGCAGTGTCATCTGTTGATGGAGTGCCCAGGCCTGGGTCTCTGCAGATGGTTTCCCCGGCCATTCTGCAGTGTCATCTGTTGATGGAGTGCCCAGGCCTGGGTCTGTGCAGATGGTTTCCCCTGGCCATTCTCTTCAGTGTCATCTGTTGATGGAGTGCCCAGGCCTGGGTCTGTGCAGATGTTTTCCTGGCCATTCTTCAGTGTCATCTGTTGATGGAGTGCCCAGGCCTGGGTCTCTGCAGATGGTTTCCCCCGGCCATTCTTCAGTGTCATCTGTTGATGGAGTGCCCAGGCCTGGGTCTCTGCAGATGGTTTCCCCGGCCATTCTTCAGTGTCATCTGCCAGTTGTTGTTTTTCTGTTTTCTCCTTAATCTCCTTCCCTCAGCATTTCCATAGAAGAATATTTTACCAAGGCCATTGGATCTTGTTTCAAGGCCATACCAACAGGTTTCTTCTGTGCAGATGTGGGCAGATCTTGTTTCATGGCCATACCAACAGGTTTCTCTCTGTGCAGATGTGGGCAGATGTT
The DNA here is from genome assembly GCA_016801955.1 of Conus betulinus. Lineage (NCBI taxonomy): Eukaryota > Metazoa > Mollusca > Gastropoda > Neogastropoda > Conidae > Conus > Conus betulinus. Next base: position 85,953 of record JADBJO010007404.1, on the reverse strand, counting down.
GTTTCATGCCCATACCAACAGTTCTCTTTTGTGCAGATGTGGGCAGATCTTCATGGCCATACCAACAGGCTTCTCTGCAGATGTGGGCAGATGCTGTTTCATGGCCATACCAACAGGTTCTCTGCAGATGTGGGCAGATGTTGTTTCATGGCCATATCAACAGGTTTCTCTCTGCAGATGTGGGCAGATGTTGTTTCATGGCCATATCACAGGTTTCTCTGCAGATGTGGGCAGATGTTGTTTCATGGCCCTATCAACAGGTTTCTCTGCAGATGTGGGCAGATGTTTCATGGCCATACCAACAGTTTCTTTCTCTGCAGATGTGGGCAGATCCTGAGATATTCTGATGAGCTGACTAATGGTTTGATGAACTTGGTTCAACAGTGATATGATTTCTACCTCCATGATGAGGACTGCAACAAAACACACATGGCTTTTACAGCTAGTTTGATTTGTTTATTACAGGTTTTTTTTCCTTTCTGAAGATTTAAAATCAGTCGTTTCCTTTTCCATCCTAAAGTGAGGCATTTGCTAACCATGCAGACAAGATAAAGTTGACCAGAAAATGTTTCACTGTATCTGTTATTGCATACAAAAAATAGTATTTCAGCTGTGGAAAGAATCTTTTATGACTGTGACAGTGTATGGACTTTGGATACCACAACTCAGTGGGCCGTGCCATGATGACGTACCTGTCCATCCATGAACACCTGCGCAATGAGCACCAGAAGTATGTGGAGTCCCTGAACAAGTGCATCACGGACCTGGACTCCCGGGCTGACAAACACAAGTTCATGGAGCTCAACAACCAGGTCTTCATGCTGCCCAAGAAGTTTGAGTTCCAGCCCTTCAAAGGGGATGAGGTCAGGGGCAGACCTTTGGGGCTAGGGGTCACATGATGACATTGGGATTTTGTTACAGAGCAGCCATTTTTGTTGGGGTTTTTTTGTTTTTTTTTTTCCCGCATGGGAATTTGTTTTTTGGACATGCAGCATCCCAGTACAAAATGTTGAGTCAGAATGTTGACTTGAAATTTCAGATGGGATTTCACCAAAGCTCATTCAGAGACTGATAACCTTGTGTTTGATTTGATAAAGTAAATGTCTATTTGTGTAATAAAAAGTTGAGGCATATTTTGTGTGTTTGATTTGATAAAGTAAATGTCTATTTGTGTAGTAAAAGGTTGAGGCATATTTTTTGTGTTTGATTTGATAAAGTAAAAAGTCTATTTGTGTAGTAAAAAGTTAAGGCATATTTTGCTGTTATATATCCCTAAGTCATCATTCTTTTTGGGCAAATGCTGATGATTTGCCAAAAGAAACAATATCATTTTTTTCTCATACACTTTGTCAAATTCTAGTTGTGTGAAATACATTGTTTTCCTTTCTTTTGGAAAAAAATATCTTACAGTAGCTTAACCTTAAGTACTAGGTTTAGTTTTGTCATATGCCTGTACATTGTACTTTGTTCATGCATATTGCTTCAGTGTATATACGTAGCCCACACAAGTTAAAGGAAGGAAGGAATACGGACGGCTTGGACCAATCAAAGGAATGGTTTTTGAAATAGTCTGTGTCACTTACCTGTACTGACCAAAACGTTTACAAAATTTATCTTTCAGTCTGAGAGCTGTTAGTGGCACCCATCAAATCACACAAAGCGCCACATTGGCAGCAGTGAAGTGGTGTGAAATGTTTGTCTGGAATGTTTATACGTGGCACAAAAGAGAACAACCCAGAATTTGTCATACATATCAAACGTCCAGCTTGTCACTTCTAAGTATGTTCTGCCTTTGATGTTGTGTTGGACCTTGCTATTGGGTACCTTTCTTCATTTGTTAGAGTGAACATACCAGTAAAAATGGCTGTGTATTTTGAAACCAGTCATTTTTATCCCTAGCTATTGGCCACCTTTCCTTCATTGGTTAGAGTGAACATAGCAGTAAAATGGCTGTGTGTTTTGAAAACCAGTCATTTTATCTACAGACTGTCATACTCAGATACACCAGTGAAGTATTTGTGAAGTTTAAAAAATGAAGGAGCACTAGCCATGTTTTGTTGGTTTGTTTCTTGTTTTGTTTTTTTGTTTTTGTTTGTTTTTTGCATGTGGAAATGGTACAGTGATTCCAGTATTTTGATGATATCATTCACAGAAAATGTAATGGGAGTCAGGTCAACAGTAGGAAAGTACCTTGGTCAATGAACTGTTGGCAGTGGTGTGTTTGCCAGTGTACCTTGGTCAATGAACTGTTGGCAGTGGTGTGTTTGCCAGTGAGGACCCCCACACTCATCCTTCGATCCTCTCTTTCAGATCTGCCACATTAGTGCTCAGAAGGAGGTGATGGAGGACTTGCTGCAGCGCTACACCACCATCAACGACCGCCTCAACAGTCTGAAGGTGGAGAATGATGAGGTCAGTGACCCCTCCCGTCTGTTTAATAGAGGTGTGCTTCTATGGCTCTGAATCAGCTTTAATGTACTGTAGACTGTATATAGTCTGGTAAGCTGCTAGAGGTGTGCTCCTTCTGCATTGAAACAACAGGTGTGATGTACTGTAGACTGTATATAGTCAGGTAAGCTGCTAGAGGTGTGCTCCTTCTGCATTGAAACAGGTGTGATGTACTGTAGACTGTATATAGCCGGGTAAGCTGCTAGAGGTGTGCTCCTTTCTGCATTGAAACAGGTGTGATGTACTGTAGACTGTATATAGCCGGGTAAGCTGCTAGAGGTGTGCTCCTTCTGCATTGAAACAGGTGTGATGTACTGTAGACTGTATATAGCCGGGTAAGCTGCTAGAGGTGTGCTCCTTCTGCATTGAAACAGGTGTGATGTACTGTAGACTGTATATAGCCGGTAAAGCTGCTAGAGGTGTGCTCCTTCTGCATTGAAACAGGTGTGATGTACTGTAGACTGTATATAGCCGGGTAAGCTGCTAGAGGTGTGCTCCTTCTGCATTGAAACAGGTGTGATGTACTGTAGACTGTATATAGCCGGGTAGCTGCTAGAGGTGTGCTCCTTCTGCATTGAAACAGACTGAAGAATAACGGTACTTACACCCCCCTCCCGTCAATCGTTTTAGCCAACGTCCGATCGATCAGACCAGTTTCACAAAACAATAATTTTGATGAACTGCAAGCAAAGCGTACGTCATTTAAACGAATTCAGAAATGCGAATGTGCTGTGTTTTCTGGAAACCTGGCTGAGCGAAGAAAATAGCAGACGACATTTTAGCTTTGGGACGGATTTGGTGTGCCACTGAGAATGGACAGAGACAAGCGCGTGACAGAGAATCAGGGGGGGAGGGGTGTGTATGTACGTGAGCGAGAAGTGGTGTAACAGTGAGAACGTTAAAGTTCGTCGTCAAGTGTGTACGCGTGACGTGGAACTTTTAGCAGTGTCACTGCGACCGAAATACCTGCCACGTGAGTTCGGACAGCTCTTCATGACTGTTGTTTACGTGCCACCATCTGCAAATACTGTACGTGCAGCTGCAGAAATCACGGACTCTGTTCACGCTCTGCAGGCCATGTCACCCGACGCACCGTGCTTTATCCTCGGAGATTTTAATGACTGTGACCTCAATCAAGCCTGCCTTCTTTTAAACAGTATGTGTCATGTTTTACAAGAAAGGATAAAATACTTGATTTATGCTACTGTATATACCATCTGCATACAAGTGTGTTCAGCTCCCCCCTGTTGGTCAGTCTGATCACAATGCCATTCATCTCTTGCCAGCTTACAGACCAAAAGTGAAAACACAACCTATCACTAAAAAGCAAGTGCAGTGTTGGACACAAGAAAAGTGTTGATGAATTACAGGCTTGTTTTGAATGTACAGATTGGAATCTGTTTTTGAATTCTAGTTTTGACATTAACGAAGCCACCGATGTTATTTCCAGCTACATTTTCTTTCTGTGAACACATGATTGTACCTACTAAAACTATCAAAATATTTCCCAACAACAAACCTTGGGTTACAAAATCTCTGAAAATAACTCTAAATGAGAAAAAAAGAGCTTTTCAATCAGGCAATAAAATGCGATCGTAAGGTTTGTACAAAAGAAACTGCAAACGGAGATTGAAGAATCAAGAGAAAAGTTGAAAACATGTTCCAGAATGGAAATATGCGAGATGCATGGAAAGGAATAAAGGTTTTATCAGGTTCAGGTAAATGTTCAAACCAAAATATTAGTAACAAAAAAACAGCAAAAGAACAGAAGCAATTTGCAGAAAAGCTGAACGATTTTTACTGTAGATTTGATGATAAAGATTTTAGTAAAGAATTAAAGGAAGTGAAGGAAGAACTCCAAAGCAATGTTAAAAACGATGTTGATGGAAGTGATTCTGTTGTGATTGAGGAAAATGATGTTCAGTTGTTTTTTCAAACGTTTAAATGTGAGAAAGGCAATGGGCCCTGATAATATCTGTGGAAAATTGTTGAAGGTGTGTGCTTCTCAGCTCTCCTATGTTTACAGTCGTTTGTTTACCTGGTCACTTAGAGAATGTATAATTCCTGTTTTATGGAAAATGCCACTGTATGTCCTGTTCCCAAAAAACGCAACCCAAGCTGTTTAAATGATTATTACCGACCAGTTGCCCTCACATCTGTTGCATGAAATGTCTTGAAAGAATTGTCCTCAGTTATGTTTTTAAAAGATACTACACAGTACCAAGACCCGTTTCAGTTCGCATACCAACAGAACAGATCAACAGATGATGCCACACTCACACTTCTCCATCATGCTTTTTCACACCTCGAAAAACCTGCCTCCTTTGTACGCATTCTCTTTATTGATTTCTCATCAGCATTCAACACCATACAACCACATCTGATGGCAAAGAAACTCATTAACATAAATGTGGGTAACAAGCTCATTCTTTGGATAATTGATTTTCTTACACAGAGGACACAGTCTGTTCGATATCAAAGTGTTGTTTCGTCTTCCAGAGTCATTTCAACTGGCGCACCCCCGGGTACTGTTTTATCACCAGTGCTTTTTACTCTGTACACAAATGATTGTTCAGAAGTGAAGTGATTCAACTTGTACATTAAATATTCAGATGACTCAGCACTTGTAGATCTTTCCAACTCTGATTCTGTTTACTTCAAGGAGGTTCAAAGATTTGTTGACTGGTGCGATCATAACTATCTTGATCTGAATGTAACAAAAACGAAAGAAATGTTGATTGATTTTAGAAAGAATCCAAAAGCTGTACCACCACTTTTTATCAAAGGTGCTGAAGTAGAACGTGTTGAATCATACAAATATTTAGGAACTTTTATAGATAATAAGCTGAATTTTAAATCCCATGTTGAGTATGTCCCAAAAAAATGTCAAACCAGATTATATTGTCTTCGCAAGCTGCGATCATTTCATGTGAATACTGACATTCTTCGGACATTTTATTCATGCTTCTTGGAATCTGTTCTAACTTTCTCATTTATGTGTTGGTATGGTGGGTTGACTGTGAAGAGCAGAAATGTGCTTGAGAAAGTGGTGAACGTGGGAGGAAAAATCGTTGGTGAGAGACAAAAAAGTCTGAGTGAGCTATATAGGTGCCGTGTTAGTTGTAAAGCGAAGAAGATTACGTGTGACCAGACCCACGTCCTTGCAAATCAGTATGACCTTCTTCAGTCAGGACGAAGATATCGATCGGTTAAATGCAGAAGTGTCAGATTTAAACAAAGTTTTATTCCCCTGTCCATTGATTTCTTGAACCGAGAAGATGTTTAATTGAAATCCAAATTCCTCTATATGAATGTATGTCATATGTGAGAAAATGGGTAATGTGGCTAAATTATTGTTTTATTTGCTGTGAATGTGTGTGACCACAAATTAATTTCTCAAATTGAGATAATAAAGTTTACTTGACTTGACTTGACTTGACTTGAAACAGGTGTGATGTACTGTAGACTGTATATAGCCGGGTAAGCTGCTAGAGGTGTTCTCCTGCTGCATTGAAACAGGTGTGATGTACTGTAGACTGTATATAGTCTGGGTAAGCTGCTAGAGGTGTGCTCCTTCTGCATTGAAACAGGTGTGATGTACTGTAGACTGTATATAGTCGGGTAAGCTGCTAGAGGTGTGCTCCTTCTGCATTGAAACAGGTGTGATGTACTGTAGACTGTATATAGTCGGTAAGCTGCTAGAGGTGTGCTCCTTCTGCATTGAAACAGGTGTGATGTACTGTAGACTGTATATAGTCGGGTAAGCTGCTAGAGGTGTGCTCCTTCTGCATTGAAACAGGTGTGATGTACTGTAGACTGTATATAGTCGGTAAGCTGCTAGAGGTGTGCTCCTTCTGCATTGAAAACAGGTGTGATGTACTGTAGACTGTATATAGTCGGGTAAGCTGCTAGAGGTGTGCTCCTTCTGCATTGAAACAGGTGTGATGTACTGTAGACTGTATATAGCCGGGTAAGCTGCTAGAGGTGTGCTCCTTCTGCATTGAAACAGGTGTGATGTACTGTAGACTGTATATAGCCGGGTAAGCTGCTAGAGGTGTGCTCCTTCTGCATTGAAACAGGTCTGATGTACTGTAGACTGTATATAGTCGGTTAGCGGCTGATATGACATTGTTGGCCTGTCAGTTTATATAGTTGCAAGATCAAAACTATGATTCCTTTTTGTGACTCTCTCTATCTGTCTCTCTCTGTCTCTCTGTCTCTCGTCTCGTCTCTCTCTCTCTCTCTCTCTCTCTCTCTCCTCTCTCTCTCTCTCTCTCTCTTCATGGTCTGTGAGAGGATTCTTTTGTTTGTTGTTTGTTGTTCTTTTTTTTGTTTGTTTCATTTTGTTGTCAGAGGAAAATAGTTTTACATGAGGAAAGAGAGTGATTGTCATGAATTTGTCACAAGAAAGTTCAAACTTTCCCCATGGGATGATTATGATGTTGCTTTTTTCATGTTTGTCTGTGTGTTTTATTTATGGAATCTGTTTGCAAGCAGATGCATTTGGGGTTGGTGATGTGTGTGCACGTGTCAGTATGTATGTGCATGTGTCAGTGTGTTTGCACCCGTGTGTGTGGATGCGGGCTTATAGCACAGTATGTTGACATGTTTTAAGGCATACGTGTTGCATACATGCATGCGGTCAGAAGACTGAAAAGTGTGAAGGAGTCACTGACAGTGGTGCAGTGGTACAGCACTGTTGCGTGTGTTCAGATCTGGAAGAGCCTGGAGACGACGGAGAAGACCCTGGTGGACATGATCCAGGTGAAGGACGACGACATCTCCAAGTACTTCATGGATGAGGCTGTGCCCCAGCGCTCGGTCCATGAGGCAGCCAGGTACCGCTCGGACCACATGGAGACCGAGGCTTACTACCTGGAGGTCAGTCTGGCTGTCTTGCATGTCTGACCTGAGTGGATCCCAATGGCATCAACATCATCATTATCATCATCATCGTCATCGTCGTTGTCATCACCACCATCATCATCATCATCATCATCATCATCATCATCATCATCATCATTATCATCATCATCATCATCACCATCATCATCATCATCACCATTATCATCATCATCATCATCATCATCATCATCATCAAGAAAAAATATCTTGAATTCTATTGCTTTGTTATGCCTTATGTTGCGAAGACCTCAGAGTTGACTTGTCCTTTATCTCCATGCCTGTGGTGAGTTCATACTGAAGCAATCCATGTGGCAGGTTCATGGGGACAGTCCTTATTATGCCGGCACACCCACTGGCATTTCATGCTTGATGGGGGACAGTCCTTATAATGCCGGCACACACCCACTGGCGTTTCATGCTTGATGCCCTCTATCAGTACTGCACAGGTGGTGGTCAGACCTGTTGGCAACTTGGAAGGAAGAGTGTTGACAGGTTAGAATTGTGATCTGTTTGGGTTATCTTTCCCTGTGCAGATATCTTACAGTTGTCTGAACACAATCAGTTTTCAGGATCAAGAGTGGATAACCCTTGATCTGTGCTTATTCCCTTTCACTGGTGCCAGTCCAGTCATAAATCAGATCACACAGACTACCTGTGAGTTCAAACATGCAGAGCAATGAACACAAAAAATTGCACATGTATGAGTCAAACTGGAGTGTGCCCAGCTGCTGAGTGAGAAATTCAGTAAAAGCAGTTTTGTGGAGCATGTATGCGAGCGTGCAAGACTGACCCAGACTGCTGTTTAGCAGCACAACTACATGTGTGGGATCTAATGTCAAGATCAGTCTCTATATCAGTATTAAAACACACATGGTCTGTTAGTTTACATCAGAATGCTGCCAACGTTTTGTTAAGTCATCATGAAATAATTTACAGTTTCTTCAGTCCACTAACTGTGGTTGTGCAGAAATTCATGCAGTTTCTTCAGTCCACTAACTGTGGTTGTGCAGAAATTCATGCAGTTTCTTCAATCCACTAACTGTGGTTGTGCAGAAGTTCATCATACATTTTCTTCAATCTACTGACTGTGGTTGTGCAGAAATTCATAGTTTCTTCAATCCACTAACTGTGGTTGTGCAGAAGTTCATACATTTTCTTCAGTCCACTAACTGTGGTGTGCAGAAATTCATAGTTTCTTCAGTCTACTAACTGATTGTGCAGAAGTTCCGTGAGTACATGCTGAGCTGCAACCGGCTGGCCCGCCTTCAGACCAAGTACAGCAACATCCAGAGAGCCATGGGGGAACGACGCGCCTCCTCCGGCTACTGCCGAGCAGACCCCATGTCAGTGCCACTGTGTCTGTCCTTCCTTTCCTTCTCTGTCTCTCTTCTCTCTCTCTCTCACTCTCTTTCTCTCTCTGTCTCTGTCTCTCACTCTCTCTCTCTCTTCTCTCTCTGTCTCTCACTCTCTCTCTCTGTCTCTGTCTCTCACTCTCTCTCTCTTTCTCTCATTCTCTCTCTCTCTTTGTTTCTCACTCTTTCTCTCACTTTCTCTCTATCTATCTCTATGTCTGTCTCTGTCTCTCTCTGTCTATCTCTCTGTTTCTCTCTCTCTCTCTCTCTCGTCCTTCTTTCTCCCTCTCATTCTGCTTCTCTCGCTGCTCCTTTCCCTCCCTCCGTCCCTCCCTCCCTCCCTTCCCTCCCTCCTTCTCTCTCTCTCTCTCTCTCTCTCTCTCTCTCTCTGAGTGTATGTGTGTGTGTGTGTATCTGTGTGTGCACCCTTCTCTCTCACCAGATTTTAATTCTTATTGTAGCAGGGTATGTGAATATCTTACTGTGTGAAGTGTATGAATATCAGGAGAGTCCAAGTTATGTTTGGTCTTGCATTTCCGAAATTCTGAGTCCCTGCCTTGGACCAAGTTATGGATTGTTTGCATGCTAGATTGGCTTACGCAAAAGTAAAGGTTAGAATTAACATCTAGAAAAGAAATGTCCTTCCTTATAGATACATTGACTATTTCATTATTGCTCATTTTGTCTTTGTCAGAACAAATCTGTACATTCCTTATTCTATACTGCTTACTTTTTCTCTTTGTTTTCCATGGGGAATGTGGGATGAGCGTGAAAATAAAACTAAAACGTAACCAATTGATATAGACTTGAAACTTGCTCACTGTATTCAAAAGACATTCATCTGACTTAACAAAAGCCTAAGGACACTCCCTGAGCATATAGTTCTTATTGTCCAGAAGAATGTAGCACAAAGATGCAGTCATCAAATGTAGCACCAGGATGTAGTCATCAAATGTAGCACCAGGATGTAGTCATCAAATATAGCACAAGGACACAGTCATCAAATGTAGCACCAGGATGTAGTCATCAAATGTAGGACCAGGATGTAGTCATCAAATGTAGCACAGGATGCAGTCATCAAATGTAGCACCAGGATGCAGTCATCAAATGTAGCACAAATGCAGCACCAGGATGTAGTCATCAAATGTAGCACAGGATGTAGTCATCAAATGTAGCACAGGATGCAGTCAAAATGTAGCACCAGGCATGCAGTCATCAAATGTAGCACCAGGATGCAGTCATGTAGCAGCACCAGGCATGCAGTCATGTGCACAGGAGCAATGTAGCACCAGCATGCAGTCATCAAATG
>JADBJO010007404.1:66963-74300 GCA_016801955.1 Conus betulinus | reverse complement strand
TGAGTCATCTAAGGATGAAAATAGGCATTGTTCAGTTTACTAATCAGTTTATTGATGTATTACTTTCAGTTCATTGATGCAAATCACTTACAATTAGAGCTCTATATTGTCTGTAATCTTAGTTTTATTTTCCTTCTTTGTAGATCGGTGTAACACGAGCAGAAAGCAAGAAGCGATATGATTGAATAAATGAAATATTGGAAGCTATTCTCTTACAGCAGCAGACGGAACTCGTCTCTCTCTCTCTCTCTCTCTCTCTCCTCCTCCTCTCTCTCTCGCTCTCTCTCTCTCTCGTTCAAATATTTCACACTCACACACACACCACACACACACACACACACACACACACCAGTGGCGCCGACAAAAGACAGAAAGGTACCCAAGGTCTGACCAGGGCATTAGACTGTTGCGCCGTTCAGACATCTGCCGAGTCGTTTCCTTCAGATCCACGTCTGGAATCCTTTCCTCTGAGATATCATTTATTTATCCGTCAGCTGCAAATCCTGCGCAATGTGGTTCGTAGCTTAGCAGATGTATGTGGACTAGTCCGCACGCAGTGACACCTCCTTGATGACACTGGCATTTCTCTTTGAAGGGTACTCTCAACACTGGCCGTAATTTGTTAGGTCAAGGTCTGCACGTCGTGTAACGTTTGGGGTTTGTTTCGTTAAAAAAAATTGACGTATAAATTGAAGGAATGAATACAACTCGATTTTCGGTTACCTATTCAACTCTAAAGTAGCGGACAGACCACTGTGATGTTATATATGTCAGGCTGCCTGCATTCTTCTACTGTTGAAAACAGTCGTAAGATGTGAGCGAAAAGCAGGTGCATTATGGTTGTTCAATTATCACCTAAAGGAACGCAGCCCACACAGGGGTGCTAAAGACTAACGTTAAATCTATAGGTCATGTCTGCATTGAAGTCATTCATCCATAAGCTTTAATTAAATCATTTGCGGTGTGGTCTCAAATCTTAGCGGACGTGGTGTCGAGTACACGGACGAGTGCGCGCGCAAGTACACTTCCATGTTGAACTGAAACTAGGCTGTAGGTCAGCGCTTGCCTGTAGTCTGAGGGTGTTGAGAGAGTGTGTTCTCGAAAGAAAGGGAAAAAGGACACAAAAAACCGTGACGTAATATGTGCATGACGTAGATTAACTTTTCCAAGTGCACGTCATAATCACTGATAGATCGCATAGAAAGCTACATGGGTTGGATTGATCTGATTCACAGCCTGTTCAAGAGAAGCAATACAATACAAAGATTTGGTTGATTATCTAAGATTTTGGTGGATTACCTAAGATTTGGTTGATCACATAAGATTTGGTTGATCAACTAAGATTTGGTTGATAACGTAAGATTTGGTTGATTATATGAGACTTAGTTGATTACCTAAGATTTGGTGGATCACTTAAGATTGGGTTGTTTACCTAAGATTTCGTTGTTTATCTAAGATTTTGTTGTTTACTTAAGATTTGGTTGTTTACCTGAGGTTTGGTTGACAACTTCCCGTTTCCTTCACTGAGGTGTCGAGTGCTCGCTTTGCTTAGTCGTTTGGGGCTTGAAGGAAACAATTCCAGTGTGTATGTTCACAATGTGTCAAGCATCTGACAGATCCATATCTTATCGAGGAAACAATTTACAATCACGCGAGTTGTTGACCTTGATGGCATGACCCTACACGCTCAGCTCGATATTCCCTCGTATTCATCGATCGCCTGCTCAACACTCCCTCTGTATGATAGCCCAGCCGCCTATTTGATACAAATTCTACCCGATAAACCCCCTGCGTGCCTGTCGCATGTGTGTCTTTGGGTGTGCATGCGCGCGAGGTGTTTAGCTTTGGTATGGGAAAGACTTCCTTCCAGGCACCCCTTCCCCGGACCAAAATCTTCTCTCTGTTGTGAGTGGGTACTATCGAGTAGTAGGGGGCTTAGTAGGTGGTGTTCTTCGCATGTTGGATCAGGGTCGGCGCCACTGAACACCACACGAAGTGACTCAGCAGCAGTGCAGTGTCTCCTCCGGTGGGTTGCCTCGTCACGGCTTAACGTTGACTGCTCCCTGTGGATTGCCGGTGCCGGGGCTGCGGCGGGCTGGGCCAGGCTGTATTGACACACTCCCTCCCTGTTTCTTTCAACCTTCAATACTGCACCCCACACGTCAATATGGCAAAGGAATACATTGATGGTGTGAGTGAACATTGGCTGTCGCTGTGATTTCTCTTCACACTCCCCTTCAAACCGGCTCCATTGCCTTATCCAGTAAATGATACCTATCCATATTCTCCAGCAACCAGCCCCACCCACCCCCACCCCTCTCCCTCCTCCCCCTTTTTAAATCACGTTTCCACACCATCTACTCTCCTTCCCCCAAACTGACGGCCAGCGGAAATGTGTTCTGATTAGGGCGCCGCCAGGGGAGCGAAGCCACTTCCTGAGGGGACGTAATCGCGGTGTTTGGCAGCGCCCCAAGGTAGGGTCAGCAGTAGCTGTAAACAGTTCCTGTACTGATACCGGCTACACACACACACACCACACACACACACACACACACACACACACACACACACACACACACACACACACACACGTACGCACGCACGCACGCACACACACACACACACACACACACACACACACACACACACACACACACACACACACACACGTACGCACGCACGCACGCGCCTACACACACGTAGGCACGCACACACAACCCACACACACACACACACACACACACACACACACAGAGAGAGAGAGAGAGGAGGAGAGAGAGAGAGGAGAGAGACGAGGAGACGAAACACACACACACACACACACACACACACACACACACACACACACACACACACACACACACACACACACACACACACACACACAATTTAAAACAGTGAATGACACCTGAGCTCTTGTTTAAACAATTCAAATGTGATGTGTAATAACAGAAGTAAGATGGATTTTCGCTGCATACATTTAGATTGGCAATCATTGCCCGAGTTCCTATTTGGACAACGCAGTGATGGAAAATGTGACGCATAACAACCGAAACAAAGAACATCTGGCTGTGTATGTTTAGATAATACATGAATGTATGAGTTCTGCTGATGTTTATGCATGACACTCTTACAACACTGCAACACGTACTCGTAAACATACAGGGTGGAATCTCTCACAGAGACTCTATTTACATATATGAAAATCATTTAAACGTTTATTTTGCATTTTGTTCAAAATCTTCTTCATATTTTGATTTCAAAATTAATTTCAAAAGTCTCCATTTTGGCAGTCTCCCATAAATTTCGCATGGGGCATCACACCTGCTGTTCGATTTCAGAAGAGAAAAAAAAAAAAGGGGGGGGGGGGGGGGGGGGGGGGGGGGGGTTGCAAGAGGTAGTAGTGAATGGGGAAGAGGGGGAGGGGGGGTGGGGGTGGAAAGAGCCATAGAGAGGAAAGACGGAAAGTATGGGGAGGGGGAGTAGCTAGAATTAATGGGGGGAAAAATAGAGTATGTACACCCTACACAACAAAAGACGTCTGGCTGTTCTTCTTTACCCCTTTCTTCCACATTCTTGCAGTGTTTCTCTCTTGGTTGTTTATATCAGATTTTTGTTATATCTTTCCTTTTTTGTTTCTCCTTTCTTTTTCTTTCTTTTTTGTTTTTCGTCCACAGGGCTTGATTTTGAGACAAAGATAATATAGAAATAAAAAGATAAATAAGTACTAACATGCAAGCATAAGGGACACAAGAAATAATATATTAGTAAATGAAAAATGATGAAATTAAAAACGAAACAGATAAATGAATAAATAGATAATTAAATAAATGATAAATTATAAGAAGCACAGCTGCTTGTACCATCCCCCTTTCAAAATGAAATTCTTCTTGTTTTTCTCGTTCTCCAAACTACAGCAAATTAAGAGAGACTCAAAACTCAAGACTCAAGATAATTTATTCACGTTTTAGGCCATAGCCCCTCGTGAAGGGGATTGTGGGTTAATTACAGTCATCTTAGTACCTGAGCAACTGCACGCAAACATAACAAATACATATTCGAAATAATACTTTATGACAGAATACACGATCGCAATTTGAATGCTTTGAATAAATAAATTGACAAATTTTTAACAGTTTGCTCATGAGTACATGCCATAATAAGAACCAATCTAAACTGGCTTGGGAATTTATAAAACTGGATCGGTATATACTGAGCTCTTAGTTTGTGCAAGGCAGGGCAACACAACACAAAATGCACTTCATTTTCTGTATCCCTTCTACAAGTGGGCATATTAAATCTGCTTCACTATGAGAACGATAACGGTAATAATGCTTGGCAATTTCAGAAATACCAAATCTGAATCTTGTCGTTATATACTTTAAGTACCTGTCCAGGTTTAGATGTAGATAAATTAAGAGAGAGAGAGAGAGAGAGAGAGAGAGAGAGAGAGAGAGAGAGAGAGAGAGGAGAGAGAGAGAGAGAGAGAGAGGCACCGGAGATGAGGGAGGAGAGAGAGGAGAGAGAGAGCACGTCCCGGAGCTATTCCCTCCCTCCCTCACACTCCACACAGTCAGAGGCAGGACGGGGCCAGACTACCAATCACCCTTTTAACACTGCTTCATTTACCTGCAGAATCGTCTGGTAGCGTGGTACCAGACTTCACCGCCTTGGTGCCAGAGCAGTTTGAAAGCTGGTCTGCTGCGCTGTGGTCGGAAGCGGAGAGGACATAAAACGACAATCGACAGGGGAGGGAAGCGTGTTCGCCACTGCCAGAAAGAGGAGAGATGGTTCTTTGGGGGTGATGGACGGGTCTGTGATAGACATGGAGGAGAAAGAGGGTAGCATTTTTTTCTTTCTTTCCTTTGAATCCTACTTCCCTTTCCTCATTGCTCCGTCCTCACGTGCTCACACACACACACACACACGCGCACACAACACACACACACACACACACACACACACACACACACACACACACACACACCGCACGCACACACACACACACACACACACACATGCAGTGCTATCTCTCTCTCTCTCTCTCTCTCTCTCTCTCTCTCTCTCTCTCTCTCTCTCTCTCTCTCTCTCTCTCTCTCTCCCCCCCGCGCGCGCGCGCGAATGCGCACACAACACACAATACATGCACACATGCTCTCTCTCTCTCTCTCTCTCTCTCTCTCTCTCTCTCTCTCTCTCTCTCTCTCTCTCTCTCTCTCTCAGTCTCACACACACACACACACACACACACACACACACCACACACACACACACACACACACACACACACACACACATTAGATTGTGAGTGGAGGTATTACAAGGAGAGAAGAAAGATGTTTTGATATGCCAATATTTTCATTTTTCACAAGCCTTTCTCAAGCAACAAGCATGTTTCCATCTACATAATTTTCGTTTTTTCATCTTAGGTGGGGAGGGAACATTAAGATAACACACTTCTTCAGCGAATTACTCAGACTGATGGTGTTTTACATGAACATTTTCTGAACGCTTTTTCCGACACAAAATGCACACATCAATGAACAATCCACACAATGATCAAAATTAAAATCTGGATTCGACACACACACTGACTTGTGCTTGAAGATTTCTCTGTCTCTCGCCATGTCTGTCTGTCTGTCTGTCTGTCTGTCTGTCTCTCTCTCTCTCTCTCTCCTCTCTCTCTCTCTCTCTCTCTCTCTTCTCTCTCTCTCTCTTCTCTCTCTCTCTCTATATGACGTGTTGCGAGTGTCACCCCTTCATATGGACTATT
Organism: Conus betulinus; assembly: GCA_016801955.1. Taxonomy (NCBI): domain Eukaryota; kingdom Metazoa; phylum Mollusca; class Gastropoda; order Neogastropoda; family Conidae; genus Conus; species Conus betulinus. The sequence goes on along the minus strand of JADBJO010007404.1, from coordinate 68,527 downwards.
GGCCTCAATCTGAATTGATTCACTTCTGTATTCGTATTCCCCTATCGCCTCAAGAACCTTGTCTTAAACTTCGTCGTATTCGCATTTGTATTCGTATTCTCTCTCTCACCTCCTCCTCTCTCTTCTCTCTCTCTCTCTCTCTCTCTCTCTCTCTCTCTAACTTCTCTCTCTCTCTCTTTCTCTCAAAACACAAACAAGCAAAGCAATAAACAAACTTAATGCGAACATCGTTACGTTTTGCTGTCTTTGTAACTGATGCCATAACACTTGCTCCGCGGCGTGAAAAACACAAACAAAAAACAAAAACAACCCCCAGACAAACCAGAAATTTGGTTGAGGGTGAGGATGATTCTTGTCTCTGAGGAAAAAAGAAATGTTAACAGAAAAAGGTAGAGAATCACAGACAGGGAAGGTAGAGTATACTCCCCTGATAAATGTCATGGACCGAACTACAAAGCAATGTTGCGTGTAGTACCCGTTCATCATATACACATGATAGAGAATCAGAGCGATTAAGGACATTTTCCTTTTTAAAAATGAAGTCTTCAGTTTGCTTTATTTTCTGTTTTAATTTGTCCTCCAGTCATTCTAGGCATGTGGTCAAGACTGACTGACCACACAATGGACATGGGCGAGGAAGACTATCTCAATGAGAAGCACGCTCACGTCATGCACGAGTGCTCACAGTCACGGCATCTGGGTTTGCCGTACAAGGAGGACGTGAGGTGAACAGTGTGGTGTGTGGACGATTCATCACAGTGGACCGACAGCCCGACTGTGGGAAGACTGATCGTGAGGGGAAGAATGTGTTGATAGTTGGGCTCATCTCTCTCTGGGACTCTGCTTCTCTCTGTTTCACTCTGTGCGCGCGCGCGTGTGTGTGTGTGTAGTACAGAGAGAGAGAGAGAGAGAGAGAGAGAGAGAGAGAGAGAGAGAGAGAGAGAGAGGGACTGACGAGAGAGACAGAGAGAGAGATAAAGAGACAGAGACAGACAGACAGACAGACAGACAGACAGACAGACAGAATCAGAGACGCACACACACACACACACACACACACACACACACACACACACACACACACACACACACGGAAATGATCAATTGATCGGATGGGCATTGTACGGACCATTACAGTATCATTTTCAACGACATTTTCTCTTGTTTTATCACATCACTAAGTTTTTTTCCCCCTTTACCTGCAGATAATGTAGCGCTCAGTCGTATGCACCACATCGGGACATCAGTAAGAGTCCTCTGGATGTGTTGATGGACATGGAGCAGCTCATGGGGCAGCCCACAACAGACTGGGACAGATTGCGATGTCGTCGCTTAGTGCCGGATGCCATGGCGTAGTGCCGGATGCCATCGCGTAGTGTCGGATGCCATCGCGTGGTGCCGGGTGTCGTCACGTAGTGCCGGTACCGTCACATTGTGCCGACGCCGTCACGTTGTGTGGGATACCATCGCGTGGTGCCGGATGCCGTCCCGTTGTGCCCGATGTCGTCCCGTTGTGCCCTATGCCGTCCCGTTGTGCCCGATGTCGTCCCGTTGTGCCCGATGC
>JADBJO010007404.1:54463-59463 GCA_016801955.1 Conus betulinus | reverse complement strand
TTATAGGTTTTTTTTTTTTTTTTTTTAACGGCCATAATCATAAGTTTTCATGGGTCATAAATCATGTGTTCAGTTACAGCGATGAGTTTTCATCATTTTTATTATTAGTCATTACTATTTGCTTTTGATAGCAACGATTATCAATTTTAGCACTCTGAATTACTTGTTGCTAAGAATCGTAATTGTCGGTTTTCATGAATCATAATCTTCAGATCGCATATGTCATCATTACTCATTTCCATGGTTATACCATTTGACTGCCATATCTGGCTGAAAAACAAGACAACCGAGTTATTGAAACGTTCATGCCATATTTCAGACCTCTAAGACGTGTCAAGCAGAATTCTAGTTACCAGCGTTGGGGAGATGGGTGGAGGTGTGAGGGGGGGTGCAGGCATGTAATATAAGAGCAAGCTGAAGAGCTGACACAGGGAACAACACTTAAGGGATGTGTCAATTGTGTATTATTCACCTGTGAACATAAACGGTGAGGAAGGACATGAAGACAAGGTAGCAGTAGTAGTAGTAGAAGAAGAAGAGGCGGCAGCAGCAGCAGCAGCAGCAGTAGTAGTAGTAGTAATACGAGTAGCAGCAGCGACAGCAGCAATAGTAGTAGTAGTAGTAGTAGTAGTAGTAGTAGTAGTAGCAGCAGCAGCAGCAGCAGCAGCAGCAGCAGTAATGATAGTAGCAGCAGCAGTAGCAGCAGCAGCAGCAGCAGCAGCAGCAGCAGCAGCAGCAGCAGCAGTAGTAGTAGTAGAGGTAGCAGCAGCAGCAGTGGTAACAACAGCAGCAGCAGCAGCAGCAGCAGCAGCAGCAGAAGTAGTAGTAGTAGAGGTAGCAGCAGCAGCAATAGCAGCAGCAGGACGAGGAGAACAGATGATGGTGAGAAAGAAAGAAAGAAAGAAAGAAAGAAAGAAAGAAAAAGATAGAAGAAGAAGAAGAAGAAGAAGAAAGAAGAAGAAGAAGAAGAAAGAAGAAGGAAAGGGTAGAAAAAGAGGAAAAAGAAGAAAACAATTGAGGATGATGATGACGATGATGAGTAGGAGGAGGTAGACAGGGAAGAAAGAAGAAGAGGAAGAATGAGGAGGAAGGAAGGAAGGAAACAAGAAAGGAAGGGAGCAGACGAGGGGCAGAAGAGGGAGGAGGAGGATATGGAGGATGAGGAGAACAAAATAGCTCTCTCTCTCTCTCTCTCTCTCTCTCTCTCTCTCTCTCTCTCTCTCTCTCTCTCTCTCTCTCTCTCTCTCTCAGGCCAGCGTGAACGAAACCACTGGTGAGTAATCTTTAGAAGAATCGTCGATATGTCCATTGTGATAAATACAACAGGGGGCAATTCTATTTCACAGCACCGCCTGTTACGTCATGTCGAGACATGACGCGACCATGTTACATAGCGTTCCGCTGCTTGCACGAGTGTGGTTTTTTGGGTCGCCCACCCAGACACCCAGTTAGATAATTGTATTTTATGGACTCCGCCTTTCAGCGTCACCCCCTGTTTGCTGATTTCCATCTTGACACGCGCCAAATATTTTATCTGAAGATTCCAAGAGCTTCTGTGAGTGTGGCGTTGGCAGGCTGGCGGCCCTCCTGTCTGTCTTTGCTTCTTCTTTTCACTTTGGCTTTCTGCTATTTTCTTCTCCTGATTTGTGTGGAATTCCAAGATCCCAGAAAACAAAGTGTGTGTGTGTGTGTGTGTGTGTGTGTGTGTGTGTGTGTGTGTGTGTGTGTGTGTGTGTGTGAGAGAGAGAGAGAGAGAGAGAGAGAGAGAGAGAGTGTGTGTGTGTGTGTGTGTGTGTGTGGGCGCGTGCATGTATGAGTGTGTCAGTGTATATGTTTCTTTGTTTGTGTAAGTGCGTGTGTGTTGCTGTTGCTGTTGTTGTTGTTGTTGTTGCTGTTGTTGTTGTTGTCGTCGTCGTCGTCGTCGTTGTTGTTGTTGTTGTTGCTGTTTTGTTTTACGTCTTTCCATATTACGTGACATATGACGACAAAAAATCAGGGCCAAGGAAAAAAGGATAACACGATGAGTCAGAAGAATTGACTTATCTACAGCTATAACACAAACGTAGACATTTCACTAAATCAAAGATTAAAGAAAGCAAAAAACACCTGTCTGACCCTGCCGCCTCCATGGCTAGGACTCCTGTCTGACCCTCTCACCTCCATGGCTAGGACTGCTGTCTGACCCTGTCTGACCTTGCCACCTCCATGGCTAGGACTGCTGTCTGACCCTGTCTGACCTTGCCACCTCCATGGCTAGGACTCCTGTCTGACCCTGTCACCTCCATGGCTAGGAATCCTGTCTGACCCTGTCTGACCCTGCCACCTCCATGGCTAGGACTCCTGTCTGACTCTGTCTGACCCTGCCACCTCCATGGCTAGGACTCCTGTCTGACTCTGTCTGACCCTGCCACACCTCCATGGCTAGGAATCCTGTCTGACCCTGCCACCTCCATGGCTAGGTCTCCTGTCTGACCCTGTCTGACCCTGCCACCTCCATGGCTAGGTCTCCTGTCTGACCCTGTCTGACCCTGCCACCTCCATGTCTAGGACTCCTGTCTACCCTGCCACTCCTGTCTGTCCCTGTCTGACCCTGTCTGACCCTGCCACCTCCATGGCTAGGTCTCCTGTCTGACCCTGCCACCTCCATGGCTAGGTCTCCTGTCTGACCCTGTCTGACCCTGCCACCTCCATGGCTAGGACTCCTGTCTGACCCTGCCACCTCCATGGCTAGGACTCCTGTCTGACCCTGTCTGACCCCCCACCACCTCCATGGCCAGGAATCCTGTCTGACCCTGCCACCATCATGGCTAGGACTCCTGTATGACCCTGCCCCCTCCATGGCTAGGACTCCTGTCTGACCCTGTCTGACCTTGCCACCTCCATGGAAAGGGCTCCCGTATGACCCTGCCCCCTCCATGGCTAGGACTCCTGTCTGACCCTGTCTGACCTTGCCACCTCCATGGTAAGGACTTCTGTATGACCCTGCCACATCCATTGTCCACTGTTCCTGTAGGAAACACAGCAGGGAAAGGTAAGACTTCCAGACTCTATCAGTTTGCCTCCCTCCCAGCTTTTCTCCAACTTCCTTCTGCTTTCAAGAACGAAAGATGTTTCCATGATTCAACGAAGGTTGGCGAGAGAATGATAAAAAAAGCACGAGCACCAGCTTAGTTATGATTAGAGATCCACAGTGGACTATGAAGATCCACTGGTCAAAAGTGACCTTTGTGAATGAAACAACAGTGCACTGCACCAGCAGATAAGGAAACTCAAGGTCAGGACTAAAACCACAGTTTCAAAGACATCCACACAGGCGATTCAGACAAGGAATTTGAAAGATGCACGCTGTCACTCAGGAATTAGTGTCTTCTGGATCGTCTAGGAGAAAAGTACTCGTGGTGGTTCCAGGTTGAGATGTATGGGATTCCTTCAAATGCCGCGTGTTGCCGTTGGATTACTTGTTGCGCCCCATGTGTTGTATTCTGTTTCTTCTTGTTTTGATAAGAACCACCATTTCCCGCATCGTTCAGCCTTGAATCTTGGCAACAACTGACCTGACCACCCATGACATGTTCCACTCTGAATCTGCCTTTTAGTAAAGAGGCCAAGGCCAACATATCCATAGCTAAATCCTCGTTTGATGTTCCAAGCCTGAAATCGTTGCCTCCTATCTGAAGAAAGATGATGTTAGGTTGGCGTTTAAGACTATTCATTATGCCTGGGATTGTTTTCTTATCGCGCAGAAGACCGTGTACAGTGAGTCCGGCTCTGCCTACCATCTCCACAGAGCAAGTGTCTTGCAACTTAATATTTGCGTTCAAACGCACATCATCTGCATCATGAATATGCTCAGCAAAACGTTTGATGATGGAATGACCTAGTAACAAGACATGAGGCATGTTAGGCAGTGTATATAGGCCCCGATGGATGCGGATCTTACTTTGCAACTTTTTTTTTCGATTTTTTTCGTGGAGCAGAGAGTGCGTCTTCACTGCTAGCGTGTTACTCGAAAAAGGAAGTGCTTTTACGCATGCCTGATATACGTCGAAAAGGGAAGTGCTTTTGCGCATGCCTGACATGTGTTAAGACTTTTGTCTTACCGGAAAATACCGGAATAATCGCACTCCACTCCTCCACAAATTCCCGTATGTCCCATAAGAACTTTTGTGAATGAACAACAGTGCACTGCACCAGCAGATAAGGAAACTCAAGGTCAGAACTAAAACCACAGTTTCAAAGACATCCACACAGGCGATTCAGACAAGGAATTTGTATAACTTGATACCAAACACCAGAAATTCATCTTGCTGCTTTCAGGTTCAAAAGAGAAATGGGAGAAATTAGAGCTTTAAAACATGTTTCACAAACTGGATACGTTGAGAGCACAGATTAACTGATAACACAAAGTCGCATAATTCCGAGAAACTGCATGGGCCACCTGTAGGAACACCTCTGGAGCAAAGCAACTAAAGTTCACTCTTCAGTAATCCAGACATCAGCGTGAGATGGATGACATCTGATAGAAAAAAAAAAAAAGAACCTGCAGAAACAAACAAAAACTGTCTCAGAACTGGATAGGCAAAGGGGAAGGAAAGCCCTGAAAAGATCAGAAAGCAGACCACGGTACCCTCAGCACAGCTGAGTCAGTCAAGAGACAGCCCTGGAAAGATCAGAAAGCAAACCACAGTACCCTCAGCACAGCTGAGTCAGTCAAGAGACAGCCCTGGAAAGATCAGAAAGCAAACCACGGTACCCTCAGCACAGCTGAGTCAGCCAGGTGGAAAGCCCCAGAAAGATCAGAAAGCAAACCACGGTACCCTCAGCACAGCTGAGTCAGCCAAGAGGAAAGCCCCAGAAAGATCAGAAAGCAAACCACGGTACCCTCAGCACAGCTGAGTCAGCCAGGTGGAAAGCCCCAGAAAGATCAGAAAGCAAAGCACGGTACCCTCAGCACAGCTGAGTCAGCCAAGAGGAAAGCCCTGAATAGATCAGAAAGCAAA
>JADBJO010007404.1:27500-37500 GCA_016801955.1 Conus betulinus | reverse complement strand
AGGCGTTCTGTCAACACAGGTCTGACCATCATTCTGTAGGCCTTCTGTCAACACAGGTCTGACCATCATTCTGTAGGCCTTCTTTCAACACAGGTCTGACCATCATTCTGTAGGCCTTCTTTCAACACAGCTGACCATTTTTACCCTATAATTGCTACAGTGTGAATCCTTTGGAATCACTGTTGAAGTAATAACATCACTACAGCTCACCTCATTGAGCATGCTTAAATCTGACAGCAACTGTGTAAGCTGAGTGACGAGCCTTGTTCATGTGAAAAATGGGAGGATGGCTTAACCTACCAATCAAAGTACGTCTTTTTCTTGGGGTGGGGGTTGGGGGTGGGATGGGGGTGGAGAAAATATAAAGGCTAACCGGAACTAGAAAGGATTTAATATTCTTCATCTCTAGCCCTGAGAGCAATGTTTATTTCGTTTGTATTGAACATGAAGTGGTTTTAAAACAGAAGCATGCTGAATCAGGAACTAAATCGTTATTTGGCGGGCTTTAGCTTCCTGCCTCTTTTCTTGACGTCTTGATATGTATGTCAGGATTTGTGATTTGTTAATGTCTGTAAACTTCCACACAGTTGATTGTAAATGCTGTCAACATTCACGCATTCAAGTCTGACGGGAAAAATGGTGGTGGAAACCAGTGTCTTCCCTTCTTTGAAGAACAATACGATTCCCCAGGCCATCAAATCAACAGAGACACCCAAGCCTTTTGTGCCTTCCCAGGCAAGATGCCTGCTGTCTCTCAAACACTTGTCTGCCTGGTATCGAGGCTCCTCTCCAGTTCTAAAGACATGCCCCTGAGTAGAAAGACTGCAGGCCTCTTGTTCTGGCGGATACACAAAGCTCTTCTTGCCGCCAGCTGATATCTGGAAATTTAATGCCACCCAGCCCTCTTGCAATACAAGAAGGTGTGCCCAGTGTGCTGTGACCCAGACAGTTGGACACACAGAGCTACGGCCCTGTTGTTTTCAGTCATCTGATGGATGATGCTGGGTGTGCATGTAAGATGCAGGACACACAAGATGGCCATGAAACGACTCATTATAGGGCTCTCCGTGTGTTAGCCATCCCTCAATGTTCCAGGCTTAGAAGGGACTCCACCTAGTCATTTACTGACCACGTCTTTCATACCAAAGTCGTGGCCGTGCAGAGCGATAAGGGAATTAATGAGACAGCGGTGGAGGGCCGCAGTGGAGAAGAGGGAGGGGGGTGTAGGAGAGAGTGCCGGGCAAGTGATGGGGAGTAGCGGGGGGGGGGGGGGGGGGGGGGGGGGAGGGGGGGCGAGATGAAAGCAAATCAGCGCTGATTGTATGGGAACGTCCATGTCTCACAGGACACATGTTTATTGTTGCATTAAGTGGAAATTGGAGTTTCTAGACTGCGGACGTGTTGTAACGTAGTATTTTGAAGCAATCTTCGGGATGGGGTTAAGATGCGAGTGGGGAGTGGAGGAGGGAGAGGAAGAGGGAGGGAAGGAGGGAAACGATGGTGAGGAAGAGCTTTTGCTCTAAGTAAGGCTTTGCTCACCCATAGTGATGGAGGGGCTGAGCTTTGTGCGTGCATGGTTGTTGGATACTGATGATTTTTTTTTTTTACCCCTTTTTCATGACCGTTTGATGGGCTGAAGGCCAGGCAGACTGAGGGCTTGTGCTGAAACGCTGTGGTCCGTTATGTTGAACAGACAGACGTGAACAGCGTGTGAAGAGAAAACGAAGAGCTCTTTTCAACGCCTTACGTATCGTACTACACCCCTTTCAGTCCTGTAGTTCTTGCCAAAGACCCTGCATCACTTTACTGATCATCTTGGGGGGGGGGGGGGGGGGGGGGGGGGGGGGGGGGGAACAGCTCAGTTGGTAGAGCTCCAGACTCGTGATCCTGGGCTTGCGGGTTCGAATTTCGGTACAGGGGGATTTTTCCCTCGGAGTTAACATTGGTTCTGACTCCATTCCCCATACAATCCTTCAAATCAGACTATAAACCGAGGTTCCGTGTGTGAATGCACGCACAACAACATCTTGCACACACGTAAAAATCCCATCACCAACTTTCGGAAGAGAAGGCCAGTTTGGCCATTGGTATGGATGACACGTTACACATAGCATGCACCTTCCCCGAAGATGGAGTATGGCTGCCTTAATGGCGGGATAAAAAAAACACAGGCATACACACAAAACTCCACTGCCTGTCTATACAGGCAGTGTCCGCAGGAGTATCAGCCTGCGTATGCAGAAAGAAAGAAACAAAACTGATCACCTGATCATGGAACAGACAACGGGTAAGTAGGAGAATGAAGAGAGCAGGCAACAGTGCGGACACGGAACGGGAATAGTGTGAATACAATGTGGCAGCATAAATGTCACGGAAATATCCATGTTCCAAAGTACCGCCATTTTTGTAGTGATGACTGTTCTGTTATTCAGCTGGAGGGTGGTGTTTTTTCGCCAGTGGGTTCTGCAGTCATGAAATGCGGGTTGGTACACCCATGGGGATACTATTTTAAGGCTGCCATGAGTTGCATCCTGTAGTCTGATTTACCACTGTTCAGGAGCAGTTATGTCCCTTGATATCTTAATGGAGTGTCCTGCGCGTGCCTGTACCCATCGTCAACACAGCGCAGGCCTCCAAGGGTGGTACAGGACTGCTCTAAAGGCAGGTGAAGACAGTGCTTCTCTGGGTCCTCCCCAGCACCTTCGGGTGTTTCTTTTTCTTTTTTTCTGTTATTCAGACACCAAAACAGCATGTGTGTGTGTGTGTGTGTGTGTGTGTGTGTGGCGTGCGTGTGCGTGCGTGCGTGCGTGCGTGCGTGCGTGCGTGCGTGCGTGTGTGTGTGTGTGTGTGTGTGTGTGTGTGTGTGACAGCTGCTGATAAATGGAGAACGGCAGGATGGGGAAGTCCATAAATAAAAACAACACACACATCTGGCCTCCCAAGTGATGAGACGTGATGGTTTGCCTTTTTTAACGGTTCAACTGATTGATAACAGGAGTTGTACGCTACTTGTGTGTCAGTAAATTCGACCCATGGTGCCAACATAACTAGTTTTTAATGATAGATCATTTTTTTATGTGCTTTATGTGCGTTTTAGTTATTTTTCCAACACATAGAGAAACATTTTTTTCAACACTCAGAACACAAATATGTGCATAAACACGCGTGGGTGCATGTTAGCAAATGTGCTCTCTCTCTCCCTCTCTCTCTCTCTCTCTCCACACACACACACACACACACACACACACACACACACACACACACACACACACACACACACACACACACCACACACACGCACACACACATACACACACGCGCGCGCGCGCGTGCACGCGATCAGTTAGCCATGCAGGGAGGACTCAAACGGATGTACCGCAATAGGAAGACGTTGAAGATGTTCTTTGCCTCTCCTTTGTACGCTTATCATATCTCTGTACAACACTATGGCTCAGCTTGTCAGCACAAGTCCACAGTACACAGAGCCAGGCATCACACACAGCACCAAACACACATGCACACAGGAAATATCAGTCCTCCATCATTGTGAACGTGCAAGTCCTCCTTACTACAAATTCTTACTCCCCCTCTCCTCCCCTCTTCCCCTCCCTGTTAACCCCCTTCGGCTCCCCCCACCTCCCTCCCTCCTCTCCCCACTCGTGTGTTAACCCTTCCTCGAAGACTGCTCCTAGCTATGAATATCACGGTACACCTTGTCAGCAGCTCACTGTTATGATTCCTACTGAATGCAAAAACCACACGTGTCCTATGAAACAGGGAGGTTCCCATTGCATTGACGCTGTTCTCTTTCACCCCGCTCCCTTCACTCTTCTCTCCATCATCCACCCTCCACTCTCTCCTGCACCCCTCCCCTTCCCCTCTTCTCCACCCCATCGCTGTTTCATTAATTCACTGAGGGCGGCCCTGCACAGGCACAACTGGTGTAGGACAAGGTGGTCGATAAATCAGGTGGAGATCACTCTAACCCTAGGACCAGAGAGGGGCAGATAACACGGGCAGAGCCATTTACCGGGTCTTTTAATTGCTGTCTTTTCCTCTATACACCTTTACATGCACGCCTTTTGCACCATGAATCAAATGGCCAAAGTAAACAGCGTTATAATATAGTGTATAAAACTCTGTGGGCCAAAGCACCCGTCTTTATGTCTTAAGAGGGTTACATGGCTTTATACTTTGAGTTATCAACTCCCTGCTGTAAGACAATGGTGTGTATCCGGCAGAACAAGTGGTCTAGCGTCTTTCTACTTTGGGGGAAGTTTTCTGAATCCCAAGGGGAGACAAAAATACCGGGCAGACAAGCGTTTGAGAGAGAGAACAGACGCCTGCTGGACACACAAAGGTCTGACAGCAGTGAGCTGATACATAGAAATTCAACGCCATCCAGCCCGTTTAAGATACAAGATTGTGAGCCCAGTGTGTTTGGGGCCCAGGAGTTTTACACGCTGAGCTATACCCCTCTTATTTTGGTCATTTGATGGAAGATGCTAGGCGTGCGTGTAAAGTTTTCGGAGAGACAAGATGGCCATAAAGCGACTCATTATGGACTCTGCTTGTGTTATTGTTATCTACCCCTCTCTGTTCTGGGCTTACAATGAACTCCACCTAGCAATCTATTGACCTCGTTTTCATACAACAGTTGCGCCTGTGCAGAGCTATAAGGGAATTAATGAGACCGCGATGGGGGGGGGGAGGGAGGAGGGGGCTTGGGGAGAGACGGAGGGAGGTCGTGGGAGAGGAGAGAAGGAGGGAGGAGAGGAGAGGGCGAGACGCGGGCTCGGAGAGCCCCCTGAGGAGGATTTTTTGGAGAGACCCCCCCACCCCCCCCGAGGGAGAGAGAGGAGAGAGAGGGAGGAGAGAGTTTTTGCCCGGAGAGGGATGAGGGCGGTTGTGACGGGGGAGGAGGGGGAAATGCGAAGAGGACGAGAGAGGGACGGTGAAGGAGGCGACGGGGAGAATGAGGGGAGGAGCGAGATAGAGCAGGGAAAAGGAGGGGAAGGGTGGGAGGGAGGGGGAGCGAGAGCTTCACGAGGGGAGGGACGGTGGGATTGTGAGCGGAAGGGAGAGAGGACCACGAAAGATTGTGAAGAAAAACTTTGGGGTAAGTAAGGCTTTGCTGACCCACAATGATGGAGGGCTGAGTGTTTGTTGTGGGATGCATTTCTGTTGATGCTGATAATTATTTATACACATTTCTTCACGATGTTTGATGGGCTGTAGGCTGTGTCAGGTCATGGTAGACTGAGGACCTACGCTGACGGAAACGCTGTGGGCCATAGTGTTGTACAGAGAGGGGTGATGCACGTGCAACCCAAAAACAAAGGCAAACTTGTCAACTTCTCTCTACTGTGGCAGCCGCCAACCACGTTTTGGTGGATGGACTACATGAACGACTACATCAGTACAGATATCCAATGTTACACTGGGCTTGATGAAGAGAACTGGAGGGATTCCTAACTGTACAAAATATCCGTCCCTCGACCAAGTTGTTGTTTTCTTGTTGTGTGTGTTCTTGTTTCTTCTTGTTGTGTTATCTTCTTCTTCTTCTTTCTTCTCTTCTTCTTTCTTCTTCTTTCTTCTCTTTTCTCTTCTCTTCTTCTCGTCCTCCTCATCCTCCTTCCTCCATCTCCTCGTGGTTTTTCCTCTCCTCATCATCTCTGTCTTCTTCTTCTTCTTCTTCCTTCTTCTTCTTCTTCTTCTTCTTCTTCTTCTTTCGCATTTCTTCTTCTTCTTCGCTTCTTCTTCTTCTTCTTCGCATTCTTTCTTCGCATTCTTCTTCTTTCTTCTTCAATTATTTTTTGTGTTTGAAAAATTATGGAATTTTCGTTTGTTTGTTTGTGACTTTTTTTTTCAGTCGTCTTGAGTTAGAAAGCGTCACTCGATATGATTAACTTCCACAGAGACTGGCCAGTCTCATATGTCCAAAAGGTTGTTTTCCTTTTTTCTCTTTTGAAGGACACCATACACCTGTGTGTGTGGTGTGTGTGTGTGGGTGTGTGTGTGGTGTGTGGGTGTGTGTGTGTGTGTGTGTGTGTTTACACGTGCGCACACGTACACTAATTGTGTTGCTTGTGAGCATGTTCGTATTATTATGTGCACCTGCGTGGTGTGTGTGTGGTGTGTGTGTGTGTGTGTTGTGTGTGTGTGTGGTGTGTGTGTGTGTGTGTGTGTGTGCGTATGTGCATGCGTGCGTGTGTGTGTGTGTGTGTGTTGTGTGTGTTGTGTGTGTGTGTGTGTGTGTGTGTGTGTGTGTGTGTGTGTGTGTGTGTGTGTGTGTGTGGTGGTTGTGTGTGTGTGTGTTGTGTGTCTGTGTGTCTGTGTGTCTGTGTGTTTGCGTGCGTGAGACGTGCGCGCGTGTGTATGTGTGTGTTTATGTTTCTGTGCGCGGGTGCGCAGTGTGTGTGTGTGTGTGGTGTGTGTGTGTGTGGTGTGTGTGTGTGTGTGTGTGTGTGTGCGCGCGCGCGCGCGCCGCGCGCGCGTACGTTCGTGCGCACGCGCGCATTTATCTTCGAGCTTTTGAATATGTTTTGTCAGAAACTGAAACACATATCACAAGCGGGTATGATATGATTCATCTTGAAAAGACAAAAAATCTGTTGGCCACCATGAGTCGAATTATTTATAACACCACAAGTAACGTACAACCCCTGTTATCAGTCAGTTGAAAACGTTTATTAAAACGGCAAACCATCACGCCTCATCACTTGGAGGCCAGATGTGTTTGTTGTTTTATGGCACTTCCCCATCCTGCCGTTCCCACCCCAGCACAGAGACTATCAACTCTCGCTCTCTCTCTCTCCCCTATCCCTCTTCCCACTCTCTCTCTCACACACACACACACACACCACACCACACACACACAACACACACACACACACACACACACAAGAAGCGGGTTTTAAAAAAAAATGATTTCTCATGTTTAAAACAATATATGTTTCGGCACCATAACTCTAATTTTACTGACACGCGATAGTAAACGTGCAACCGCTGTTATCATCAAGCTGAACCGGGTAAAAAAGGCAAAAATCACGTACCATCACTGGGGAAGGCAGAGATGTGGTGATGCTTGTATGGGGACTTCACCATCTGGCGTTCTCATTTTATCAACAGCTATCAAAACCAAACCCACCCCACACACACACACACACCACACACACACACACACACACAGACACACACACACACACACAACACCACACCACACACACACACAACACACTGGTGCGCGCGCGCGCGCAAGCGCACGCAAGCACGCACCGCACGACGCACACACACATACCTCATAACACCCCACACGCAAGCCAGCACCGCGCGCACAGCACCCACACCCACACACAACACAAACCAACACACCCACACACACAACATCCACGCACACACACACCACAAACACACACACACAACACCACACAACAATCACACAGACACGCCACCCACACGCGGCGCGCGCGCGATCGCCACAATGCAGAAGACCTTTGCTTCTCTTTGTTTTTTTTTTGTTTTTTTTTTTCAAGAGTTAGGTATTTTTGGTTGTTTTTAAGAGTTGTGATTGTGTATGGGTTATTTTTATATTTGTTATTTGGTTTCTTTTTTTTGGATTAGAATAGTGGTTGTTATAGGACCCATTACGGGGGTAATATTAATTGGGTGTTTGTATTTTATTAAATGCTGGTAGCATCTCTCTCCTTCCTCTATCTTCTCTCTCTCCACCTCTCTATATCTATCTCTCTCCTCTCTCTGTGTATCAGTGCAGGGACTGTGTGGTTTACCCTCCTGCCCCCCCTCCCTGCCGCTGACCCCGGCACACACCCCTGAACTCTCACGCTCACATTGGGGGCGCTTTGCACAACCAAAAACACCAGCGGTTACCGTCCCTTCATGAAAGGCGGCTTTGCCACCATTGGCGGCGCCCTTCGTTCAGGTAAAAATGACTGCTGATCGTAGGGTAATGGTGGACAGGTAGATGAGGAACGGGGAATGGCCATGGAGCGAGCGATGGCGAGGGAGGGAAGAAGCCGGTGTAAAGGTGATGAGGGGAGTGGTATTGGTGGAGTTTTCAGGTATTAGAGGAACTTATCTTATTCGCTCACCGCCACGAACCCGTTGTTACAGAGGTGTGTGTGTGTGTGTGTGCTGAACATACCACATCATCAGCACCCAGACGAAACGACTCTAGCTCAAGAAATGAGTGACAGCAAAAAAGTTTTTTGTTAAGTAATTTTTTTCTTGTAGTTGCAGTAGTACCGTTCTTTTTGTAATCTATAGAGTGCCGTCTAACGGTACGCTGTTGTCGCAGCGTGAGTTGACCGAGCAAATATATTCTTCAATACCAGAGGCCGCTTCTGATGTTTTGCAGCGACTGGAGAGGAGAGAGAGAGAGGAGGAGATCGAGGCGGAGAGCACGAAGGGAGGAGAGGAGGACAGAGGGAGGGAGAGGGAGAGAAGGAGGAGGAGAGCACAGACACGGAGGACGGCGGGAGAGACAGACAAAAGGCGACAGAACAGGACAGGGACAGACAAGAGCACCGACAAGACAGACAGACAGTACAGACAAGACAGACAGGAGAGAAGAGACAGACAGACAGACACAGCAGACAGAGGGAAGAGGAGGAGGAGGACAGAGACCAGGACAGGACAGGGTGAAGGTGTCTATGTTTGTTTGTGTATTGAGATGAGTGAGAGACAGACAGACAGGACAGACAGAAGAGAGAGGCGAGGGCCAGACCAGACAGACAAGACAGACAGACAGACAGGACAGACAAACAGGAAGCACGACGACAGAGACAGAACAGACATGCAGACAGAAAGCTCTAGAACTCAGGAATCAGTATATATTTTATCGCAGAGGCCCTTTGTTGTTTTTGTTTTTTTTTTTTTTTTCATTTTTTATTGGACATGTATTTAACCTGTGTTTTTTTCTTTTCCTTAGTGGACAGATTTATTATAGGACACTTAGGGAATGGTTTTTTTTTTTTTTTTTTTTTTTTTCTTTTTACATGAGGATAGAAACAAAACACTACATACAGACGGAACCAAGCACAATGTGTGACAACTTCCGTTAGATTAGGCAGCAAACTAGGGCTTCTGTAATATGGTTACTCGAAGGACCGGTTTATTTCTTCTTATTTTTGTTTTTTCTTCACACTTGAAAACGTGTGCCAAAATGGGAGAGGGAGAGGAGAGAGGAGAGTGAGGGGAGGGAGAGAGGAGATGAGAGAGAGAGGGGAGGGAGCGGAGGGGGTACCGGAGGGAGGAGAGAGAGGAGAGGGGATGAGGGGGGGGAGAGAAGGAGGAGAGAAAGAAGCAAAAGGGGGAGGGGAGGAAAAAGGAAAGAGAAAAGACCGGGAGGAGGAGAGGAGAGAGATGGGAGAGAGAGAGGAGAGAAGAAGAGGGGAGAGCGGAAAAGAGGAGAGAGGAAACGAGGGAAGGGGAGAGCGGGAGAGGGAGTTTTTTTGAGGGAGAGAGGGGAGAGGAAGAGAGAGATCGAGCTGTGGAGAGAAGGGGGGAGTTGGATTGCGCGAGAGAGATTTATCGGAGATTTTTTTTTTTTGATCAGGTTTGTGTAGAGAGAGGGAGGAAGGATGATGGTTGAGGAGGAGGAGAGAGAGCGAGAGGAGAAGGAGGATGGAGAGGTAGCGGGAGGAGAGAGGGGCGAGGGGGAGAGGAGGGCGACGAGCGATGAGCGTAAGAGGAGTGGGGAGTGAGATGAGAGGGAGGTGAGAGGGGAGAGTGGGAGAGAGGGAGAGGGGACGGGGGGAGAGCGGAGGAGAGAGAGGAGAGAGGAGAGGGGAAAAAGAGAGAGAGAGGAGGAGGAGAGGAGAGGAGGAGAGAGAGAGAGGGGGGAGAGATGGAAGAGGAGAGAGGAGGAGAGAGGGGAGAGAGGGGAGAGGGGAGAGAAGAGAGAGGATAGAGAGGGGCAGGAGAGAGAGACCGACAGAGAGACGAAGAGACAGAGACGCGGACAGAGACAGAGGGAGAG
>JADBJO010007404.1:0-2500 GCA_016801955.1 Conus betulinus | reverse complement strand
GATGGGTTGGTTGGGGTAGCCGGGGGATGATGGTGGTTGGAGTGGCTGGGGGATGGTGGTGGTTGGGGTGGCCGGGGGATGGTGGTGGTTGGGGTGGCAGGAGGAGGATGGGGTGGTTGGAGTGGCAGGGGGATGGGGTGGTTGAGGTGGCCAGGGCATGGTGGTGGTTGGGGTGGCAGGGGGATGGGGTGGTTGAGGTGGCCAGGGGATGGTGGTGGTTGGCGTGGCAGGAGGATGGGGTGGTTGGAGTGGCAGGGGGATGGGGTGGTTGAGGTGGCCGGGGGATGGGGTGGTTGGGGTGGCAGGGGGATGGAGTGGTTGGGTGGCCGGGGCATGGTGGTGGTTGGGGTGGCAGAGGGATGGGGTGGTTGGGGTGGTCAGGGGATGGGGGTGGTTGGGGGGTGGCAGGGGGATGGGGTGGTTGGGGTGGTCAGGGGGATGGGGGTGATTGGGGTGGCAGGGGGATGGGGGTGGTGGTGGGTTGCAGGGGGATGGAGTGGTTGGGGGGTCAGGGGATGGAGTGGTTGGGGTGGCAGGGGGATGGGGTGGTTGGGGTGGCAGGGGGATGGGGGTGGTTGGGGTTGCAGGGGGATGGGGTGGTTTTGGGGTGGCAGGGGGATGGGGTGGTTTGGGGTGGCAGGGGGATGGGGGTGGTTGGGGTTGCAGGGGGATGGGGTGGTTGGAGTGGTCAGGGGATGGTGGTGATTGGGGTGGCAGGGGGGTGGGGTGGTTGGGGTGGCTGGGGGATGGGGGTGGGTTGGGGTGGCAGGGGGATGGGGGGGTTGGGGTGGGCAGGGAGATGGGGTGGTTGGGGGGTGATAGGGGGATGGGGTGGTTGGGGGATGGGGTGGTTGGGGTGGCTGGGAGATGGGGGTGGTTGGGGTGGCAGGGTGATGGGGTGGTTGGGGTTGCCGGGGGATGGGGTGGTTGGGGTGGTTGGGGGTTGGGTGTGGGGGATGGTCAGGGGATCGGGGTGGTTGGAGTGGTGGGGAGATGGGGGTGGTTGGAGTGTTACTAGTGGGAGGTGGGCGTTGGGTTATTTTCGTGTGCCTTGGGTTGTACAGGGGAATGTGTGTGTGGGTGTGTGTGTGTGTGTGTTGTGTGTGTGTGTGTGTGTGTGTGTGTGTGTGTGTGTGTGTGTGTGTTGTGTGTGTGTGTGTGTGTGTGTGTGTGTGTGTGTGTGTGTGTGTGTGTGTGTGTGGGCCTGTGTGTGTATGTACGTGCATGCGTGTGTATGCGTGAGTGTGTGTGTGTGTGTGCGCGCGTGCGTGCGTGTATGCGTGCGTGCATATGTGTGTGTGTGCACGTGTATGTGTGTGTGTGTGTGTGTGTGATATGTGTGTGTATGGTGTGTGTGTGTGTGTGTGTGTGAGTGTGTGTGTGTGTGATTGTGTGTGAGTGTGTGTGTGTGTGTGTGTGTGTGTGTGTGTGTGTGTGTGTGTGTGTGTGTGTGTGTGTGTGTGTGTGGTGTGTGTGTGTGTGCGTGTGGTGTGTGTGTGTGTGTGGTGTGTGTGTGTGTGGGTGTGTGTGTGTGTGTATGTGTGTGTGTGTGTGTGTGTGTGTGTGTGTGTGTGGCCCTGAATACTCACCAACACCCCCTGAACCCTACGTACCTCAAATTCAGCCTTACAGAGGCAGAAAGAACCGAGTACGTAGCACGCTTCCAGAGCCAATCGTCTCCCCCAAGCTGACATTCACAGACTATGTCTGGTACTAATCAGTGTGAGCAAATAAAACATCGCCAACAATCAGATCTTTCAGTCTTCGACCCAAATATTGGTTTCATTGTCAGGATCGACATCAATCAATGTTGACATCACTGTTGTAAAAGGGGATCACAACAACACCCATATTTTCAGGACTGTTTCTGTTACGCGATGACATTTGCAGGAGTGACTTAAGGCCTGTTCACATGAATTGAAGCCTCGAAGAAATGCTGGTCATTGTGTTTAATGTCTAAAATGAGCAGGTACGGACACAATGTGAGCGAGTGCTTGCTCTGGCACTCAGTTTGGTACCAGAAGATGAAGATGCCCCACTTCACATGAGTCAGTCCTAGGTACAAAGGTAGCACTGTCAGGTACATACGCACTCCAAAACAGTGTCCTAGGTACAAAGGGTAGCACTCCAGTGATAAACAGTGTCCTGGGTACAAAAGGGTAGCACTCCAGTCATAAACAGTGTCCTAGGTACAAAAGGTAGCACTGCAGTGATAAAACAGTGTCCTAGGTACAAAGGTAGCACTGCAGTGATAAACAGTGTCCCTAGTCAAACAAAGGTACACTGCAGGTGATAACAGTGTCCTAGGTACAAAGGTAGCACTGCAGTGATAAACAGTGTCCTAGGTACAAAGGTAGCACTGCAGTGATAAAACAGTGTCCTAGGTCCTAGTGTACAAAGGTCCTAGCACTAGCTGCAGTGATAAACAGTGTCCTAGGTACAAAGGTAGCACTGCAGTGATAAACAGTGTCCTAGGGTACAAAGTTAGCACTGCAGTGAT
>JADBJO010007403.1:110000-113564 GCA_016801955.1 Conus betulinus | reverse complement strand
GCAGCGCGCACGCGTGTAAAGTTATAAAATTGTAATGTTTGTGTGTGGTGTTGTAATGGCGTGTAATGTTTGCGTCGTGCGTGCGTGCGTGCGTCGCGCATGCGTGCGTTCGTACGTCGTGCATGCATGCACGCGTGCGTGCGTGCTCGCGTGCGTCTTTCGCGCGTGCGTGCCGTTCGTGCGAGTGTGCTGCTGTGCAATTGTCGTGGCGGGCGTCGTGCTACTTTGCGTGCACGCGCAGCCGCAAGTGTTCGTAATAGTGTGTGTGTTGGTGTGTGGTGTGTTGGTGTGGGTGTGGTGTGTGTGGGTGTTGTGTTTGTGTGTGTTGTGTTTCTAAAGCTAACCAAGAGTGGAACGCCTCGAGAACCTAACATAACTCCCACCCCAGAGAGCCTTCTTTGTCACGTTGCAGGCAGGGCAAGCAAATTACGTTGTGTCAACCCGTAGGAACTCTAATCTTAGATCTGATTATCTGGTTGTAAAGGCAGGCTTTGGACCTGAGAGCGAGTAGAGAGAGAGATAGAGAGATACGAGAAAGATAGAGAGGCAGAGAGAGATGAATACGATTAGAGAAGAGCGAGGCGGGGAGGAGAGAAGAGAGAGTGGGGGACAGCAATACCAGCCACAAGACACACAAACACACCACACACACACCCACACACCCACAACACCCACACAACACACACCACCCACCATCATTGGAAGTTGGATTAAGAGATCAGAGAGAGAGAGATGTAGGAGAGAGAGAGATATAGAGAGAGAGAAGTCCCAGTTTACGAGTTACACAGATTTAAAAGAATATAAATTTTGTGTAGTTTATGGAGAGTTGAAAACAAAACATATGAATTCCCCCTATGATTTGTTACTGCAAATTCTCGCTCACACACACACACACACAACCCGCACGCACGCACGCAAGCACACACACACACACCACACACTACACACAACACAAACACACACACACCCACACACACACAGTACACACACACAACAACACACATCACACAACACAAACACACACCACACACCACACACACGCACGCACGCACGCACGCACGCACACACACAACACACCCACACACACGTATCACCAAACAGAACACCAAACAACAACACACACACACACAAACACACACAACACACACACACTTCAGTAGCTTGTTGTATTTGGAGGAAATTTAACATCATGTCTGCATCAGAAACGGTGAGAAAAAAAAGGGTGTTATTGGATGTTAGAGTCACATCCAAGAAGATAGGCTAAATATTTATGCCTGCCTGCCCTGACGCCAGAATGTCTATCTTTCTGTCTGTCTGTCTGTCTGTCCCTGTCTGTCTGGCTGTCTGTCTGTCCTTTCTCTCCTCCCTCTCACGCCCTCTCCCTCTTTGTCGCTCTCCCTCTTTGTCTCTCCTCTCTCGTCTGTCTCTCTCTCTCTCTCTTCTCTCTTCTCCCTCTCTCTCTCCTCTCTCTCTCCTGTCTCTCTCTCTCTGTGCTTGCCTGTCTGTCTGTCTGTCTTTATCTCTGTGTCTGATCTGTTTGACTCTATCTCTCTTTCTCTCTCAAAGTCTCTCAGTCTCTCAGTCTGTCCTGTCTGTCGTCTGTCCTGTCTGTCATCTCTCTCTCTCTCTCCCTCTCTCTCATCTCAGTCATCTCTTTCTCCTCAGTCTCTCTGTATCTTTATCTTCTTTGTCTCTCCCTGTCTCTACCTCTCTCTGTGAGTCGTGTTTCTCGTCCTCTCTCTCTCCTCTCTCTCTCTCTTCATCCTCTCTCTCTCCGCTCTCTCTCTCTCTACCTGTCTGTCTGTGTCTTTATCTCTGTCTCTTTCTGTCTGACTGTATCTCTTCTTTCTCTGTCTCGCTGTCTCTCAGTCTTCGCTGTCTGTCTGTCTGTCTGTCTGTCCCTGTCCCTGTCTCTCCCTGTCTCTCTCCTCTCTCTCTCTCGTCTCCTCTCTCTCTCTCTCGTCTCTCTCTCTCTCTCTCAGTACACCAGCACTGTGTCTTTCTTTCCTATGTAATTCCAGACAATTTTTATCTCTTATTGATTCACACTGATGGAAGATAAGCACGCAGCTGAGCTCTATTTCTTGCCCAATTAGATGCGTCATTTACGACTCTTAAAATCAGTACTGAGAGACTTAAAAATAGTGACTAATATATTTAGCGTTAGTAGGGGAAGGTTCTCTCTCTCTCTCTCTCTCTCTCTCTCTCTCCCATCCTCTCTCTCTCTCTCTTGGTTACCGCCTGTTCAAGAAACTCAAAGGTAAAATTTCACGAGCAGTACGGGATGAGGCGAACGACACAGCCGTGTCCGTACCACCCATTGATAAGATTCAAAATGTATGTCACTCTCTGATTGTCATGTATTTTCTAACGTACCACAAAACAATATCGATGTCTTTACGGATAAATGTGTATCGTTAAGTAATGCATCCACGAGCGAATCTCCAAACAGTACAGCGTTTTGACTATAATGATCTTCATGTAAATAACACCTCGAATAGTCCTTTCTTAGACAATAATACATCTATTTTGAGTGAAAGTGAGGTTGATAGAAACAGTTCTTGTGTTTAGAAAAAAAAAAAAAAAGTGACACAGTTCGTGAGAAAGTTCTTTGGTAAAAATAACATGCTGGGTGAAGAGAGTTTGTGTATAGATGATGTGATGTCAGATGAACAGGATTTTACAGATGGATGCACTGGATATGTGACAGGAATTTACTTATGCATTAGTCCTTTTGTACAGCAGTGTTGCATGTTCACAAAGTAGTAAAATGAGTGAAGATGAAAACCAACACATTCAGCCACATACCGAATTATGGCAATGACATGAACAAGAGCAATATAAAAAAGAGTAACTCAGCGAAGAATGAGAAATGTGTTCGGTTTTTTTTACATTGGCACGTAAATGGCTTTTTGTCAAAAATAGGTGATAAGGATTTCGTTTCGTATACAGCTTCATTCGATGTAGTGTATCTTGTTGAACATTTGTTGAAAGTTTTTGAATCTACGGTGTTTGGTTTCTTATGAAGGGTTTTGTAAACCTGCAATTAAGCTAACAAAATAAAGGAGACGGTCAGGTGGAATTATATCTTTGATAAAAAAAAAAAAAGAATTGTTATCGTATGTATAAAAGATACATACTGATCGTAGTAATATCATACTGTTTTCTATTTGTAAAAGTCTGTTCGGATTGTCAAAAGATGTATTGTATGTAATGTGCATATTGGAACCAGAGAATTCACCATGTTATTCTTTTTCTGATGTTGACAATGGTATACATGATCTTGAGGACTGTCTTACGGTTGCATCCCTCCACCCTTCCACTCCTCCCTCCCTCTCTCCATCCATTCCCCCCCCCCCCCCCCCCCCCCCCCCCCCCCCCCTCCCCTCTCTGTCCCGTACTCGGCCAGTCTCCGTATGCCATCACACTGTGCCAAGACGTACGTTCTTAATCTCTCGGCCTGGGACGTATTTTTCATTTGTGACGTATTTTTATCTTTGATCTGTACCATGATGACGTCTTTAGCAAATAAAATGACAACTGATGAAGGGGCACCAGAGCCCT
>JADBJO010007403.1:85000-95000 GCA_016801955.1 Conus betulinus | reverse complement strand
TCGTATCTCGGACATTGTAAGACAAAATGGACTTCCGTTTCTTTTTGGGGATTCACAGAAAGGACACGCCATCTCTTCCTCTGTTGCGTTAGTTCTAAAACGGAGTCTGTGAATATTGATTTGCGCCACGCCAAGCCGGAAGCGAATGAGACTAGTTCTAGCTTCAATATGTTTCAGATCCAACAAATATGATGAAAGCTCCAAACTACTTTTGAATGTACGGTACAATGAGAAACGTTCGCTAGCAAAAAGCTGATGAGACCAATGTTTTTTGAACTCACTAATTAGCCTGTCACGAAAAGTGGCAAGAAATTTCTTTTCATCTTCGACCCCCCCCTGATTTTCCCAAACATCTTGAAATCCGTATTTGTACAGCGTAAAACAAATGACGAGGCCCATGTATTTCGATTTTGCTCATGAAGGTAGAGTAACATCTTGTAAGCTTTTAACGGCAGTCGATGTTCTGGCATCTTGAGAAGTTTAAGCCAATATTTAATGCATCTCACATATATATTAATATACAGGGGAAATCTGCCCAATTCACCGTAGATCATTGCATTTGGTGTTCTGATACTAACATTTAGAAAACGCTTCAGTGCGAAGATATGGACTTTTTCTATTATGTCGTTATTTGCAATAAGACCCCAAACTTCCGCACCATAGTTCAGCATCGGTTGTACTTGTGCATCAAACAATTTGAAAAATATTTTTGGAGATCTTTCACCAATCGACCGCAATAACTTAAAAATGTTGATTACCCCCTTCTTTGCACGTCCAGCCAATTCCTTTAAGGTGTGGGAAAATGACAATCTGGTTTGATAGAAAAAACACCTAAGTATTTACATGTTAACTACCGACATCTTAGTCTGTCCATAAAACCAAATTTCCCTTATTGATAAATGCCCACCATTTCTGAACACAACAATGTCGGACTTGTCAAGATTTACCGACAAACCAAGACTCATTGCAGTATCGTGTAGCACATTCAGCTGATTCTGAAGACCAGTTACAGTGTCGGATATTAATATTATGTCGTCTGCAAACATAAGGATAAGTATTTCTAGTAAGTCGGGAATCAGTTGAAGACCATGTTTTCCCTTATTAACGATTTCACATGCCAATTCATCAATAAAGAGTGAGAATAATACAGGACTGCAGACATCTCCTTGTTTAAGTCCTAAAGGACACATAAAGGTATCACTTAACTCACCACCTGCTCTTACTCTTGCTTTAACTACATGATACATACTAGTTATAGCGTTATACATTCTTCCACGAATACCTCTTTTCTTCAGAACATTCCACAGTTTTGTGCGTACAATCGAGTCAAAGGCTTTTCTGAAGTCTATGAATGCGACATATAATTTTTTATGATACGATAATTGTTTCTGTATCATCGCAAATAAAGTGAAGACATGATCGATGGTACTATATTTCTTTCTAAAACCTGCTTGACTTTCGTTTATGACGTTATTTTCTTCAACCCATTTATTCAATCTTTGATTTAAAATGTGACTATAAATTTTACCACAAACATTGAGAAGGGATATGCCCCTATAATTGTCAGGATAACCCCTATCACCTTTTTTTATGAAGTGGTTGAATAATAGCTTCTGACCACTGGGATGGATAAATACCCGATGAGAACAGTTTGTTAAACAAAATTATCAGAAAAGGTAAATGATAAGAGCTGCATTTTTGAAAACTTCTCCATTAAAAAGATCAGGGCCAGCTGCCTTACCATTCTTAAGGGCACGGATAGCTGCAAAAACTTCACCCTCTGTAATGTCACTTTCAAGAGAATCTATGTCAAGATTTCCATCTTCACCAATAGTAACAGTTTCTGACTGATCACAAGTATTATTTTCGTTATCCTCATATGACTCAGAATGAAACACACCAGAAAAATGTCTGAACCACCACTCCTCTTGCTGATCAAGCAGCCTGATGGCATGTTGGTGTTAAGAGATTTCACTTTGCTCCAGAATTCCTTGGGATTTCCTATGTTTTCGTTCAGGGACTTGACAACTTTATCACGGTGAGCCTTATGCTTTGTCCGTAGCAGTTCTTTGTACTCCCTACGTTTTTTGATTATAGTGCTCTCTAGCTGTTTGCTCCTCTTCAGATTCAGCAATGCTTCCCATATCTCTGTTTGTTCTAATTTGTCTGCTTTCTGTACTCCTCGATCTTGCTTTATCAGGCTTTGGCTTAAGGTTATACAGTTTTCGTAAATCCCGGCGGAGCTCGCGCTTTGAATCTTTACAGTCTGAGTCAAACCAAGCTGCTGTTTTATTTTTGCCAATAATGATAGTTGTTTCCATACATGAACTTGCATCATGCAATGCCTCGTTAAAACAATTAATTGCTTCGTTAACGTCAACATCAATTAGACGCGTTGCTTTTTCTAACGTATTTTTAAATTCTTCGTCAGACACTTTGCATAAAAAAAAAAATCATTTACTTTTCCGTGTCCCATTTCAACTTTACAATTTTAATAGGATTTGGGGCCATACCCTGTAAACCGTCATCGTCAGTATGCCCAATACACAGTTCCACAGGCATATGCTTAGATTCAATGCGTGGTGTGACATTCAAATCTGTGCATAATTTTAGTAATACATGGGAAGTTATGAAGTAATCGACAATACTGCATCCGGTTGGAGAAATATAAGTGTAATTGCCAAAAGAAGCATCATTTTGTAGAGTACCGTTTAGTATGCACAAATCAAAGCATTTACACAAGTCAATCAAATTGCTTTCCGAGGTCATTACAGACTCTATCTTTTGATGTTCGACTAGCGTCATCATCATAATCGTCATCATCAATGCCACGTGATGGGTCCACACCTAAGTCTTCACTACTTTCACATGCATTTACACCGCCAGTGCGTGCATTAAAGTCCCCCATCATCAAGAAAGGACAGTTGCCATGTGTTTCAATGAGGTCCATTATGCAATGTTCCAAGATAGTAATACCATTTGTAATTTCTGTGTCTCTGTAATAGTCAGATGAACTGGGTGGTAAATAAACACCAACCAGGAGAACAGTATCACCAAAAGTAAAGAGCTCCCCTGCCATTTTCACAACAATAATATTGTCATATTCCACATGTACTTGTTCAACATAATTTGACAGCTCTTTCTTCACGAGTAGTGCAAGACCACCAGACAAACGTGCAGTCACTCCTTCAGACAACCGAACCCCAGGTATCACAAAAACATCATAATCAGGAAAAAGATAGGATGGAAAATTTGTAGCAAATGTTTCAACGAGTAAACAGAAATCGAAATTGCAAAGATAAGCCTTCAGTTCCGAGTTGAAAACCTGTGAAATTCCTTCTATTTATACGTTACAAACTTCAGCCTTTTGTCAACATGGGCCGGGCCGAGTCCCTATTTTTTTCCTTTTTTTGCCTGTCTGTCTGTGGTTTCGTAAAGTGTAGTTTGTCGGTTGCCAGTTCTACCTGTGCATGAATGACTTCTTTGTTGAGTAGACCGTGTGTTACGTGTAGTACTCGCTGTCCCTACCTCATTTTCCGCTGTGTGGTTATTCTCGGTCCGTTGTGTGCTGTGGTATGTTGTCCAGCTTGTGCTGAATCTGAGGAAACATAATTCCTTTTGACCGCTGTCTTTCTATCCTGTCAAATGGGTGCCAGTGTCACTAGCACCTGTTGTTGAAAGTTGTCTGTCTGAAATGGGTCCAGTGTCACTTCCACAGTCTGTGTGTTGGTGTGTGAATTGTCTTCGAGTGACTGTGTGTGTCTGTCTGTTGATGACTGTCCTGTATGCTTTCCACTGTGTCTGTCGTGTTGTCTACCACGGTGTGTGTGAATTGTCTTCAAGTGAGGTCATGTTGTTCAGCGAGATTGTCTCGTCGCCTTGGTCATCTAAGTCCTCTACTTTCTGTGCGTCGTTGTCACTGTTATCTGAACATTTTCCTTGCTTGTCGCTTGGTGTTGTCTGTAGGACATCTATATCATCGTCCCTGGGTGTGTTCCGTCTCATGTAGGTCAGTGGTTTTCACACCGTATCTGGAATATCCATTAAAAGTCTGTGCATCAGGAAGCAAGGTATTTTGCGTCTGATTGCTGTCAGTACTATCAGACTGCATGCTATTTACGGTGGAATCGTATATCTGTGTACAATTTGTATCGTCATATTGTATCCTGGTCAAACACACGCATCCCTACCCTGTCCACGTGACAGATGTTCGGGCTCTACAGTCGTCAGAGTCCTTACAATGCGAGGCCTTGGTGCCAGAGATGGAAAGTTGTGTGATGACCATAACCAGCTGGGGTACGCCTGGTATTGATGCTTATCACCAGAATTCCACTCTTGTCCCTTGTCGGTTTCACCGTAGCTGGGGTACCCGGAACGATACCCGTTTTCATGATTGTAGATGTGGTCTGCTGCGTGACGAAATTCTTGTCCCCATCTGTAGCGGTTCCCTCCCTGTCTGTTGCCGTCTTCCCTGGAGTTGTAGTAGTAAGGAGGCTGGCCCACTGCCCCTTCACCGTACTGCTGCTGCCACTGTCGATCACCGTCTGGTCTGCTGTCGTGTTCCCTGGAGTTGTAGCAGTAAGGACGCTGCCCCTCTGCGCCCACATCATGTTGCTGCTGCCACTGCCGATCACCGCCCTGTCTACTGCTGCCGTGTCCCCTGGAGTTGGAGTAGTAGAGACGCTGCCCCTCTGCGTCCACATCGTGTTGCTGCTGCCACTGCCGATCACCGCACACGTCTACTGCCTGCTTCCTCCACCACCAGACGGGTTTCCCTTAAAGTAGGCATGCCTACCTCGCTGTCTGTGTTCCTGTATCGTCTCCCGTTGTCTGTCCGTCAGGTCGCCAGCCACCAAAATGTTCTTCTTCTTCAATGCCTCTTTTCCTGTCGTCAAGATCGCCATTTTATCTGACAAACGACAAAACTTGACAATGACCGTGGGGGGTCTCCCTCGGAAATCATTGTACCGACCCAGGCGATGGGCTTGCACAATGTCATTCCGACTCCACAGTTTGCCAGGCACAACACCTTCCAACGCCTCCAATACCGCTGTTACACACTCATTGTAACCTTCATTGCTCGAAGACCGGGGGATGTTGAAAAACTTCAAATTTTTCACGTCGTGAAAGTATGTCCAGTTTGTCGATCTTGTCATCCAAGCGTGAGGAAAGACTTGCCATGTCATCTTCCAGTTTCAACAATTTCTGTTTCGTGTTATTCGTTTCTGTCAGTGAAGTACTCACACTCTGCTCTAAAGCGCACGTCTTAACACGGAGCACGTGAATTGTCCTTCAGTACTCGAACAGCGCTGTCAATGTTGCTTGAAATTTGAATGGAGAATTCCTGAAACTTAGAATTTAATGCTTTATGTATTGATTTCTCAATTTCATTCTTTTGCTTTGAAAATAATTCTGCTATCATCGAGTCCACTGGGTCACGTTCTTCCTTATCATCCATCTTTCAATACTCAGTGATGGATATCAATAGAGCAATTAAGAAAAATTAATGAAAAACCAGAATGTGGCGCAAGGGTTGAGGTTTGGGGGGGCTATCGTCGATCATTTGGGGTCATTGTGTTATTATGATACTCACATTATTGATGGCTATAGATGTCATTATGATCTTGTGTGTGTGTGTGTGTGTGTGTGTGTGTGTGTGTGTGTGTGTGTGTGTGTGTGTGAGAGAGAGAGAGAGAGAGAGAGAGAGAGAGAGAGAGACAGACAGACAGACAGACAGACAGACAGACAGACAGACGGACACACAGACACACAGACAGACAAACAGACAGGCCGACAGAGACAGAGACATGGAGACAAAGACAGACAGACAGACAGACTGAGCAGGGGAGACAGTAACAGACAGACAGAGTGACAGGCAGGCAGACAGTCAGGGAGGCATGGAACGGAACGAGAGAGAGAGAGAGAGAGAGAGAGAGAGAGAGAGAGAGAGAGAGAGAGAGAGAGAGAGAGAGAGAGATGTTCTATCACTAACGTCATATACATTAGCCGCTAGTCTAAGTCTCCTAGTCATCCTTTAAAGACGTAACTGAAGCATCTCTCAGGACCATAAACACGGCTTAGTTGTGGACTTATGTGCCATCAGTATGAACTAATGACCAACCAAAACTGGTGTTAAAAAATCTATTAGAATATATGGTCTCGTGGACAGACAGAGAGAGAGAGCGAAAAAGAGAGAGTGAGGGGGGGGGGGGGGAGGGAGGGAGAAAGAGCATAAATGCGTGACAGATGGGAACCCTTGTGTTGCAATGCGTGATCTGAGTTGAAGAGCAGAAGGAAAACACAGATGAAAACTCGTTACAAGTATTCTGTTTTTACTAACTCAATTCCAGCAACAATTCATGATTTTCATTCTAGCCTCGGGGAAGAAATGCTTCCTGGATGTGATTCGTTTATCTCACAAACGAAATCAAAACAAAATTGACAGGTTGAGTGTAATCAGTTCACGTTACTCCTACTGTGCCCCTTCTTTGAAAATAACACTACAAGGTAAATATCCAGGCTCAGCGCCAACGTTATTGGAAGATGAGCTATGTATTCCATTGCTGGTGATGATCCCTAAGATTTTAACATAGAGTAATGACAGTACAGACGCCTTACTGTTTTGTGTCAAATACATTGTTATGCATGTGAGATTGCAGTGTGTGTGTGTTGTGAATCATCTTGAGTTCTGAGATATTTCTTGAAAGTTGTAATATTAAGGAAAAAATAATAGTGAACTAATAGAAATCATTAACATTCTTGAACGTGGACTTTAATCGAATAAAGAATGAGATGACTGTTGTGTCAGCAGAAACCAATGATGTAATTACATTGGCATAGAACTTGGGTGAAGTTTGAGGGAGGGGGGGGGGGGGGGGTATGGAGGAAAAGGAAAGGAACATGGGAGTGGGTGTTGGAGGAGGAGACGTTGATAAGGTGATTGCAATCAGATACACCTTGAGGCGATGATGGAAGGAATGGGAGAACGGGACTTGGCCTGAGAAGAAATGGAGTGGCAAAACAGTCAGAGAGAAAGAGAGAGAGAGAGAGAGAGAGAGAGAGAGAGAGAGAGAGAGAGAGAGAGAGAGAAAGAGAGAGAGGCAGACAGATAGACAGACAGGTAGACAGAGACAGACAGACAGACAGACAGACAGAGACAGAGAGAGAGAGAGACAGAGAGAGAGAGAGAGAGAGAGAGAGAGAGACTCCCAGTGGGTCTGCACTTGTCTATCTGACAGTTGAATCTGTCTGTCTGTCTGCCTCTCTCTCTCTCTCTCTCTCTGGCTGTCTGCCTGCCGCTCACTCCCTCACTTTCCTCTCTCTCTCTCTCTCTCTCTCTCTCTCTCTCTCTCTCTCTCTCTCTCTCTCCATAAATCCAAAGTGGATATTTGAAAATACCAAACTACCGCAGGTCGCACACAGGAAATGATCTTTTTCTAAAGAAGGGAGTAAAGATCGTCAGAATCATTTTCCTCCACAATCTGCCATTCACAGCTTTTCTCTCACATTATCCCAATCTGCCCTGGCTGCTTGGGGCAAACAGTGCGCACGGGGCACACTGCCGGGCATGTAAACATGCCACCCATGCCCTGCTGTTTGCAGATTAATTGACTGTGCATAGCACCTCTGACATGTCAAAAACCACGCAGAATAATATAAAAAAATTTTGAAATAAAGCGTCGCTGAATCAAAACTTGAAAGAGATTATTTCATGATGAAATAACGAAACATGATAATCTGGTTTGACTCAGTCACTTTCAATTGAATATTAATCCAGATTGCTCTGGCCTGATAGTAACATTGCTGTTTTTGTCTTTACACAGACCACGTTTCAGTCCATTATAGGAATAAAGAATCTCTGAGTCACCAGCCACTGTGGCGAAGTGGTTAGTGGTGCGGACTCCCGGCAGGGAGGTCGTGGGTTCAAATTCCATCAGTCATGTTGATTTTTCTGCCCCGGCCGACCCCTACCCAGAGTTGAGTTTGCTGCGGACTCAGTTGGGAAGACTGGAACCACACAGTTGAGTTTCATCCACTTAATGGATGCGTTTCTGAGAATGTTGTTCAAATTTCCTGACCAACACTGCTGGGTGCCTGTATCTCTCGGGCCTGGTTGACGCCAGGATATATTATGAAAGGAAGCGTAGCGTACAGCCCTGTCATGTAGTCTCAGACCAAAATGGAAATCCGTAGCATCATCTTAATCATCCTCATTGTCATCGATCAGCATTAAAAAAAAATGTCTCAAATGCTGTGGCCTTTCA
The DNA here is from genome assembly GCA_016801955.1 of Conus betulinus. Lineage (NCBI taxonomy): Eukaryota > Metazoa > Mollusca > Gastropoda > Neogastropoda > Conidae > Conus > Conus betulinus. The sequence goes on along the minus strand of JADBJO010007403.1, from coordinate 86,736 downwards.
TGCCAAGCTCTCATGGTGACCTCAATTTCGATGTCCTCTCCACGTCTGTGGCCTTGGTTTGGTCCCGTTGGGGTCACCGGTATCGGCGAGTCCATGGGAAGCTGTCGCTGGACAGACGTGGTGGTGCCCTCCAGAGGGAGAGCTCACTCACGCGCTCCTAAGCACTTATTGTCGTCGGTAGGGGGCTTAGTAGGTGGTGTCTTGCGTATGTTAGATCAGAACAGGCGCCACTGAATACCACTGAAGTGACTTGGCAGCAGTGCAGCGTCTCCTCCAGTGGGTTGTCTCTTGACGATTTGACATTGACTGTTCCCTGTGGATTGCCGGTGCCGGGCTGCAGCAGGGCCGACGGGGCTGTGGCTGTGGACGGGGGTGTCGGAATGAGCAGCATGGGTGCACTGCCTCTGAGGTGGCGCAGAGGTTGGGACAGCAAAAAAAAAAAAAAAATAAAAAAAAAAAAAATAAATTTTTAAAAAAAGGAAAATAATCTCTGTGTCTGTTATTTCCTCACATTCTTTAACCTTGCCTCAGCCACTCATTCAGTTCTCTACAATCTCATTGCGCCCTCAGCACCCAAAAGCCAGAATTTTGAGTAGTTCATGTATCAATCAGAAGACGTGATGATTCATGACGCGTGAAATGAAAACAAATGAATATAAATACTCAGAAAACATTTAATATCAGGTCCCCAGCCTGTACAGACAACATTCATTCTACGATTATCAAGATTATTTGGAATGAAGACGAAAACAATCTGAGTGAGAGTCTAGACTGATAGATAATCATCATCGTTTTTCGTCACTGTCTCATCTCATTTTGACACACAACCTATGTGCCGTGTTACGTGATTTGTCTCATTCTGCTAATGTCGTTATAACTGGTACCCAACAGGACAGGACTGATCACTTGTCTATCTCTGGGATGGGACTATCGTTACTGTTTCATTTCCACCATCTGTGTTTGTCTGGAGTTGTGTAGCTGCTGACCTCCCCGCCCCTTCCCTGGTAATCTGTCTGAATGCTTCATTCATCATGATTCTCTGTCACAGAGTTTTTTTGCCTCCTCCCCCCCTTCCCCCCCTCCACCCCCCACCCGTTCCCCTCCCCGCTCTCCTTCTGTGTCCCTTCACGTATGTATGTCTCTCTCGCTTAGCTATTCCTTCCGAATCTGTCTCACCAGTTTTTCGTTTCTATTCTTTAGAGGTTCTCTCTCTCTCTCTCTCTCTCTCTCTCTCTCTCTCTCTCTCTCTCTCTCTCTCTCTCTCTCTCTCTCTCTCTCTCTCTCTCTCTCTCTCTGTCGTTCTCAATGTTTGTAGCCTATGTATCCGCCAGTTTTTCTATCCGTATGTGTCTGTCTGTGTGCCCTTCAGTCTGCCTTTGTCTGTCTCTGTCTGTCTCTCCTCTTTCTCTCTCTCTCTCTCTCTCTCTCTCTCTCTCTCTCTCTCTCAGCAGACTCCCGACACTCTCTTTTGTGTCTGTTAGAGAGAGAGAGAGAGAGAGAGGAGAGAGAGAGAGAGAGAGAGAGAGAGAGAGAGAGAGAGAGAGAGAGAGGAGAGAGAGAGAGAAGAGGAGTAGGCGACGAATGTTTAGAAACTTATAGGGAGGAAAGGAAAGCATTAAACATGATGGGGTCAATGTTCATTTACAGAAGGATGTTGAAGCACTAAGGCAGTAGGGAGCACTGAATAGCAAGAAGGGTGTGGAGGGTGGGGTGGGGGTGGGTGGGGGGCGTGGAGA
>JADBJO010007403.1:75000-77500 GCA_016801955.1 Conus betulinus | reverse complement strand
AAATGCATGAATTACAATCTACTGCACATGTGCATGAAGTATAATCTACTGACCCAGATATTAATTGCATACTAGGATATCAATATCCAGGTAATATCAGAGTGCCACTGCATTTGTTAGCTAAGCATAGCAGCTCGCCTCTTAAAGGCTTTATATAAATGCATGCACACATTCCACACCATCATTTTATTTTCATTCACCATCAGTAGAGTCACACAAAACTGACATGGATTTGCATAATATTGAAACGGAATACATTCCTGCCGTAGGTTACCGAAAGCAGAGCAGAGAAACTTAAAGTGTATTTCATTATCATTTGCCTTTCCACATAGTGGGCATGTCAGATTGCGGTCAGAAACTACATTATACTGTTGACGATGCATTGCTATATCTGGAACACCAAATCTGAACGTCGTCATATAATTTTTTACATGTCTATCAATATCAAGTGAAACATTGAGAAATATATGTTTCGCAATTATTGGATGATTTAAACGATCTGTACCATGTAAATCTACCACTTTCCAGAACATATTCATGTCAGTTTTGCCATCTGTTATCAGTAAGTCTTTGACGAAACAATTGCGAGTTTTTCCCCACATTTTCCACGCCCTGGGTTAGCCACACAAATCCAAAACGATTTAGAAATAGGGTCTTACGGACATTTGACGCCCATGTGGTTTTGCCTCGTGGATCCACCAAAGTAACATTTTATAAACTTTCAAAGGTAATCTGTTGCCATTCATCAGTGATATCTTTAGCCAGTATCTGATACATTGCACACTGGGATTTATGTAAAAATAGGGTGATGCCCAGTATCTCCATAAACAAGACCATTAAGTGTTTTAAAGTGAACTCCTTAAACTTTCTTTAGAGCATATAAATAAACTATTTCAACACAAACGGTGGCAGTATCCAGTCCCCGCAGTTCAGCACCATAGAGAGCAATTGACTGCACCTGAACATCAAACATTTTAACAATACACTCAGCGAAGTAAGGTCGTTGCAGAACTAATAACAAAGCATTTCTCGCTCTGTTCGTGAGATCTGTGCATGCAGCCACAAATCTAAGTCGGGTAGAAAAATAAATACCAAGATATTTATAACAGTTAACGACACCATTTGCTCACCATTAAAAGACCACCTCTTTTTTGTGCGTAAGGTGCCCTCCCTTTTTTAAATACCACGATATTGCTTTTTTCATAATCACCTTAAGTTGGAGTCTAGAAGCTGCATTACATACATTGTTCAACTGGGTCTGAAGGCCACCTGGTGTTTCTGACAACAAAGCTATATCATCTGCCAATAACAAAATAAACAATTCAACTGTATCTGGAGACAGTGTTGCACTATGTCTTCCCTTCTCGGTGATTTCTTGTGCTAATTCGTTGATAAACAAGGAAACTAAAACGGGACTACATGCATCTCCTTGCTTTACACCCTCTGTACACACTATGTAATCTGTAAATTCACCACCACACCTGACCCTTGCTTTTACACAACTATACATGCTCTTGATACATCGGTATATTTTACCCTTTATTCCATTCTTTTGAAGTACTGGCCAAAGTAATTTTCTAGACATGTAATCAAATGTATTTTTGAAGTCAATGGAACCCACATATGATTTGCAATTCCATGAAAAACTGTTTTTTGTAAATAGCCAAATGTGTAAAACATCTGATCGTTAGTTGAATAACTTTTCAAAATACCGGCTTCCCACTCACCCGTGCTATTATTAAGTTCCACCCTTTTTTGCAGTCTACAGTTAATTACACAGCTATATAATTTACTTCTTATATCATTAAGTGATATGTCCCTGTAATTTATTGGATCATTGACTTCACCTTTCTTAAATAATGGCAGTATAATCGATTCAGTCCAGTTATCAGGGAATATCCCTTTGTCAAAAAGTACATTGAAAAATCTGACGAAGAAATCAATTTCGATATTTCCAGCATTTCAAAATAATTCTCCAACAATACCATCAGGGCCTGCAGCTTTTTTTTTGTTGTTGTTGAGTTTTTTTTAATTGCAAAGATCACTTCTGTTCTAGTTATTACACTGTCAAGGAACCCTGCATCGCTATTAGAATCAAGAAAAGTTCTTTCTTGTTATGCGTACTACTTTTCTTAACTGATATTCTGCGCGTGTGTTTCCAAAACTCTTGCTGATCTTCAACTGAGGTAACTAAATTGCATAACAAAGAAGAATTATGCTCGTTCTCCTTCCTGTTTAAAAGATTCTTATACTCCCTTCGACCTTTACAATAAATGTCTCTGTCTTTATCGTCCAATGTATTTCTAGATATTCTTAGAAGTTGTTTCACGTCTCTCTTGGTTTTATAACATTCATGATCAAACCAATCATCATTCTTCAAAGTGTCGTTTACTCTTATTTGTTTCCTCATGCACTCCGCTTGATATTTGATACAAGCATTAAATATATTCAAAACGGCGTTACTGTCATCATCGATCAGAACTGCTTTCTCCAACATTGA
>JADBJO010007403.1:65000-70000 GCA_016801955.1 Conus betulinus | reverse complement strand
CACACACACACACACACACACATGCGCGCCCGCAAACACACACACACACACACACACACACACACACACACACACACACACACACACACACACACACACACACGCACGCACGCACGCACGCACGCACGCACAAGCATTCATGTTATCTAATGATTTATAATAATAATCAAGGCCACAGAATTGTTTTGTAAGAACACTCCGCAATCCTCTATACACAGGAGAAGAAACAACAACCGTACAAGCAAACAGTCAGAAAACGCCTTCCTCTTCTTCTTTTTTTTTTTTTTTTTAAGAATTTACCGAAGGACCTGTCACGTTTTGTCACGTGACCCCCATACTCTCAGCACGCGTTCTTTCGTCCTGCTAATCCCTTTAGTTCTCCAAACTATGAATATTCATGTGACGACGACACAACAGCCAATACAGCGTGTCAGACGTGAGACAGCTTCCACGCTATCGCTGTTCCATCTCTTTCTGCTGGCATCCAGAGTTAGGAAAAATGCGACGTATTTAAAGACATTTATCTTCTTCTTCTTCTTCTTCTTCTTCTGCGTACACAGGCTGATACTCCTGCGGACACTCCCTATAATGACAAGGAAGTATTATTCCCATCTACCCAACAAAGGGAGTGGAGTTTTGTGTCCATTGCCATTTTTCTTTATCCCGCCATTTAGGCAGCCCATACTCTATCTTCGGGGAAGTGCATGCTATGTGTAACGTGTCATCTTTACCAGCGGCCAAACTGGCCTTCTCTTCCGAAAGTTGGTGATGGGATTGACGTGTGTGCAAGATGTTATGCGTGCGTTCATACACGGAACCTCGGTTTATAGTCTCCTTGGAAGCACTGTATGTCAAATGGAGTCAGAACTAATGTTAACTCCGAGGGAAAAATCCCCCTGTACCGAAACGGCCCGGCGGAGATTCGAACCCGCAACCCTTGGATTACGATCCCTACCAACTGAGCTATTTCGGCCCGAGATATTTGTAAGGTGATAGTGGTAATATCGAGGCACTGTACAGCATTTGCTTGACACACTATGGCATCAATGTTTGTGGCTCAGCATGCACAGCGTTACAACGAGCATGATCAGCATCATGAAACATCAATACGGTGAAGCCGTAAGTGCAGTCCTGTGGAATGCCAGCCTCGTCAAAAGGCTCACAATCAGTGTAGGCGTTGAACAAGCCTGACTACTCTCTCCCCCACCCTCTTCAACGACTCCTTACAAAACGATAACGGGCGGAGTAGAAGAACGTAATCGATCTACCAGCTCTTCAAACAGAACAGTCCCTGGTTTGCGTTGTGGCTGATGACGTTAATGGCGTGGTTCACAAGGCAAAGGCGCCCGATCTCAGTCCCCAGCTTGACAGAGCAGCTCAAAGCGTATGGCGTGGGGATAACATCTTAGGACACCAAAGCCATGACCCACATCTCCAAGCACAGGGGGAAAAATATCAGTGGGGAGGTTGGCAGACTCAAAACTGTGGATAGATTTCTGTGTCTGGATGTCACCATTGTACATGGAGGCTGGAAACACGGGAAACCAATGTTCTGCAGCACGGACAATAGCATCACAAACGAAACTGGGAACCAGCTGTTGACACTGGAACCTCTCCGGTACATCAACATCCAAACTCATGAAGTTATTCTCATCTCCAGCATGTCTTTGCGGGTTTAGAATTTAAACATTTATCGTATGAAAACGACGAATGCAAACATCGAACACTAGCCTCATGTGTCATAGTACAAATTACACGGGCATATTGGAGAGCAGGGTTTCAGCTATGGTTGGCAGTTCTTTAATTTGCTGGTACCCTCTGAAGTCCTGGTGTCTCTGATACACTCACGTGGTAGCTGCAGGTTCGTACTTTAATTTCTGCTGGGCATTGACTTAATGGTTACCTCACTCCCCCAGTCCCATTATGAATGTTGTCAGGCTAACTGGATCTGCTTGTCATCTGAATCCCTATATCACATCCTACCAGTTGCAGAAATCAATATATCGTATTTACTTAAAAGCTTTTTCCATTGACATTTTCACATCCAAAGAATGCGAAAACGAAAATTACAGATCCGACATTTAACTCAGACCAGCAGCAAAATTGAACGCTTTCACCCTTTCGGGCCTTTCCATCCATTGTAGTTTTGACGTAGGATGATAGACTAACTAAACAGACAAGCAGGTTGAAGTGGAAACGTCCTTTTTTTTTTTTTTGCTGCCAACAAGAATATCTACAAACGGTCGTAAACCCGTAGGATGACCATGCATCAAGTTCTGGAGAAGAGAGATAAAACGGTACTAACACATTTACAACAGCCGGCATGGTGATGGTCTTCCTGCAGTGTTCTGTGAAAGTTATCCTGCATCGTTCTGTGCCAGGGGAACACAAGGGAGTGGGACAGGAACAGACGTGGAAGGTCATCATCATGGCGCGGACAAGAACAGAGGTAGGGCATCATCATAGAGTGGACAGGAACAGAGGTGGAAGGACATCATCACGAGTGTACAGGAACAGAGGAAGGGCATCATCATAGAGTGGACAGGAATAGAGGGTAGGACAACATCATAGTGTGGACAGGAACAGAGGTGGAGGACATCATAATAGTGTGGACAGGAACAGAGGTGGAAGGACATCATCACGGAGTGTACAGGAACAGAGGAAGGGCATCATCATAGAGTGGACAGGAATAGAGGTGGTAGGACACATCATCATAGTGTGGACAGGAACAGAGGTGGAAGGACATCATCATAGTGTGGACAGGAACAGAGGAAGGAACATCATAATAGTGTGGACATCAGAGGTGGAAGGACACAGGAACAGGAGGAGGAAGGGCATCATCATAGAGTGGACAGGAATAGCGGTGGTAGGACATCATCATAGTGTGGACAGGAACAGAGGTGGAAGGACATCATCATAGTGTGGACAGGAACAGAGGTGGAAGGACATCATCATAGTGTGGACAGGAACAGAGGTGGAAGGACATCACGGAGTGTACAGGAACAGAGGAAGGGCATCATCATAGAGTGGACAGGATAGCGGTGGTAGGACATCATCATAGTGTGGACAGGAACAGAGGTGGAAGGACATCATCATAGTGTGGGACAGGAACAGAGGAAGGACATCATCATAGTGTGGACAGGAACAGAGGTGGAAGGACATCATCATAGTGTACAGGAACAGAGGAAGGGCATCATCATAGAGTGGACAGGAATAGCGGTGGTAGGACATCATCATAGTGTGGACAGGAACAGAGGTGGAAGGACATCATCATCATCATAGTGTGGACAGGAACAGATGTGGATTTGACATCATCATGGAGTGGACAGGAACAGAGGTGGAAGGACATCATCATAGAGTGGACAGGAACAGATATGGAAGGACATCATCATAGAGTGGACAGGAACAGATGTGGATTGACATCATCACGGAGTGGACAGGAACAGATGTGGATGGAACATCATCACGGAGTGGACAGGACCAGATGTGGATTGACATCATCACGGAGTGGACAGGAACAGATGTGGATGAAACATCATCATGGAGTGGACAGGACCAGATGTGGATTGACATCATCATAGTGTGGACAGGAACAGATGTGGATGGAACATCATCACGGAGTGGACAGGAACAGATATGGATTGACATCATCATGGAGTGGACAGGAACAGAGGTGGATGGGCATCATCATGGAGTGGACAGGTCTGCCTTTTTACCAGATCTCAGGTGGCCACAGACAATGACAGATGCTAGAGAGAGAGACTGTCAGTGACAGATCAATGATGCTTCAACACTCTGTTATCTGTGGTGATGGGCAAGAAAAGTCCACGCTTGCCTGTGAGTCTGTCTGAATGATTGCCCCGTCCAGAACGCCACATTTCTCTTCGTTCCAGTTGTGTCCCTGACTTCTGGAACTCTCTCTCTCTCCCTAACCCCCCTCTCTCTCTCTCTCTCTCTCTCTCCCTCCCTCTCATTTTATTTTACACACCACACCATCCATTTTGTGAGACTACTGAACACACATTTTATTGGTCAAAGGTTCCTACTGACGACAGATAAGCACGTGGCAAAGCAGTGTTTTACTGCTCTCTGAGATGCTGCCGATACATCTTTAAAGGGTGACTAAGAAACTAACTACTGGTTTATCTACTTGGCCATTAGAATGGACTCTCTCTCTCTCTCTCTCTCTCTCTCTCTCTCTCTCTCTCTCTCTCTCTCTCTCTCTCTCTCTCTCTCTCGTTGTTGATCTGTCTGGCTTCACCTGGTTGATTCATGTTTGCTGTCGCTTTACACTTTGTTGTCTATTCTCTGCCCTTCAAAAAACATTGTTTTTTTTTTGTTATCGGCAACCAATGATGGAATCTCACACAGCAGTGTGTAATCCAGCCTGTGTCAACTGGTAGTGCGCACTGTGCCTGTTTTGCATCAAGCTTGCTGGCGACACAAGATGTGTAAAATGAAAAATTCTTTTTTTTTCCGTGCAAGAGCAGTCTCTCAAGTGAGTTTTATGCCCCCCCTTCTTTTGGCTGTTTAAAGCGCGGGGTGGTTGGTACTGTCAGCCCTTTTCTCACCATGCCACCACGAAGAAAACTTAGCACCTTTGACAAAACCAGGGCGATTGCGTGGATACAAGATGGCATTGCAAAGGCTGAAGTGGCGCGACGACTTGGTGTGCATCATTCAGTTATTGTTAGACTGAATCAGCGTTTTTTAGGGCGACCAACAGCGTTGAAGAGAGGCCACGGTCAGGTCGGCCTAGGCAGACTACTCCCAGAGAAGATCGTTTCATCGAGAGGCAGGCCCTATTGCAGCGGGATACCACTTCCACCAGCATCCAAAGGCAGCTTCGTATGGCAAATAACACCATCCTCAGCCGTCAAGCCATACGAAACCGTCTTCACCACTTCGGCCTCAGATCACGTCGCCCAGCTGTTCGACCACGACTGCTAGCAGCCCATAGCTGGCTCGCCGAGCTTTCTTTCTGCCATCGTCATGTGAGA
>JADBJO010007403.1:55000-57500 GCA_016801955.1 Conus betulinus | reverse complement strand
AGGACAACAACATCCAAAAAGCTAAGCACATGTCTGATCTGTATTTGACCGTCCCCAGCATCTAAAAACAAGCAAAAAAAAAAAAAAAAAAAAAAAAAAAAAAAAAAAGGAAACCCGCACCTACATCTGACCTACTCTCACGTATTCATTGTGTAAATAAATCTTTAAAAAAAAAAAAAGTAAAAAAAAAAAAAAAACAAACAAACAAAGAAGGACAAACAAAGCGATAGAGAGAAGAGAACCCACAACGAAACGTGGAGAGGGCATGTACATCAGAGAAGAGACGCACAGCAGAAGCTGAGAGAAAGCGAGCCGCGCGCAAGGCCAGAGCTACCTCCACCTCCACTGTAGCACCATGTGTCCCACATGTGGGCGTTCCTTCCGGGCCCAGATCGGCCTCACCAGCTGCGGACCCACACTCAGCGATCTTCCATCTGAGATTGAAGTCATGGTCATCTTCGAAATCATCATCATCATCATCATCATCATCATTATTATTATTATTATTATTATATTATTATTATTATTATTATTATTATTATTATATATCCTTACCCCTTGTCTGAAGGACCCCGCTGCAAAATGGAAAATATGACATGTGAGTCACTCTCTCTCTCTGTGTCGCTCTGTCTCTCTGCCTCTGTCTCTGTCTGTCTGTCTGTCTGTCTGTCTGTCTGTCTGTCTGTTCTCTCTCTCTCTCTCTCTCTCTCTCTCTCTCTTGTTTAAAACATCACCACCTCGTCTCTAATCCTCTCTCTTCTTTTTATTTTTTTTTATTATTATTATCATTTTTTTTTGCTGTCCCATCTTCTGAGCCACCTCAATGGCAGCGCAGCCACGCCACTCATTCCGACACCCCGCCCACTGCCACAGCCCTGTCATCGGCAATCTACAGGGAGCATTCAATGTCAAGTCATCAAGAGAAAGCCCACCAGAGGACACACTGCACTGCAGCCGAGTCACTTCGGTGGTGTTCAGTGGCGCCTGTTCTGACCCAACATACGCAGGACACCCACCTACTAAGCCCCCCCCCCCCCCCCCCCTACTGACGACGATAATTGCTTAGTCGCAGAGCCGGCGTGAGTAAGCTCTCCCTCCAGAGGGCGCCACCATGTCCGTCCAAGACAGCCCCCATGGACTCGTCGATACCAAGGCCACAGACGTGGAGAGGACAACGAAACTGAGGTCACCATGAGAGCAGGGCATGAAGGGCCACAAAAATTTGAAGCTTGTATATTTTATGCTGATCGATGAGAATGAGGATGATGATGAAGATGACGGTACGGGTTTCCATTCTGGTCTGAGACTCTATGACAGGACTGTACTCTACGCTTCCTTTCATAATATACCCTGGTGTTAACCAGGACCGAGATACAGACACCTGCAGTGTTGGTCAGGAAATTTGAGCAACATTCTGAGAGACGCATCCATTAAGTGGATGAAACTCAGCTATGCAGTCCCAGTCTTCTAAATTGAGTCCGTAGCAAAGTCACCTCTGAGTAGGAGCCGGTCGGGGTAGAAAACAAATCCTCTCTCTCTTCTGTTTTTCAAGCTCTTAAAACCACCAGCAAACGATCCATTCCCGTGAAACTTTGGGAGACCGAAAAGCGCGGATGAATTCGTCAATCATAGCCCAACTGGTTTTACAGACAGAGCTGGGCAGGTTGCAGATTGATTAGAATCAGCACACACACACACACACACACACACACACACACACACACACACACACGCACGCACGCACGCGCTCACGCACGCACACGCACGCACGCACACACACACACACACACACACACACACACACACACACACACACACACACACACAGTTGTGCACGCACGCATGCATACAAAAGCGCACACACACACACACACACACACACACACACACACACACACACACACACACACACACACACACGCACACACATGCAAACTCATGATATACCATCTACACAATGTTGAACAAAAAATTGATCATCAAATACTTACACATTGACAAACTATACAACAGTTCTAGATTCAATGACCAACAGAAATTGTGTCCAGTAGTCACACAAAATAGATGGTGTGGTGTACACTAACATATCAGTTAGGTGTTAACAAACAAATCCAGGTTAGGTTAGCCCTTTACCGAATATTTAGAGAACATGCACATTGAAATCGGGAGGAATATGAGCACACAAACACACACACACACACACAGAGAGAGAGAGGAGGAGAAGAGAGAGAGAGAGGAGAGCAGAGAGAGAGACGATTGAGAGAGGCGAGAAGGAAAAGGGAGAGAGAGAGGGGAAAGGTTGTGGACCCACAAATCCGATTCCGACTTTAGAGATTAGCTACACAGCAGGAGAGGAGAGAATGAGGGAGGGGAGGAGAGAGGAGCCGGCGAGACAAAGAGAACAACACCAACCACAGAGAGAGAGAGAGAGAGAGAGAGAGAAGAGAGAGAGAGAGACGAGAGAGAGAGGACAGAGACAGAGGAGAGAGAAGGAGAGACA
>JADBJO010007403.1:32500-40000 GCA_016801955.1 Conus betulinus | reverse complement strand
ACACACACACACACACACACATGCATGCACGCAAGCACGCACGCACTTTTCCTCTTTCCCCTTTCCCACCCTTCCTCCCTCTCACAAGCCCTACGCACTACATGTACCATCTCCCAAGCTGAGTTCATGACTTTTTGTTTTCTCTCTCTCTAACAAACCGGAAATTAAAAACAAATTATAATAAAACTGCTATTTCTTCTCATGCAGAATCCCTGTCCATGGCCATAACAGCCAACATTGATCAAACAAACCAGCCAAACATCTCCTGCACTTTCAGCCAGAGTTGTCTGTCTGACTCCCCCTCCCCCCCCCCTCCCCCCACCCACCAACATCAAACAGCTATTTCCTCCACAGATACAGTCCTCTTCTTTCATTTTACCGATAGTGAGAAGCAAACTTAAAACAAACAAAAAGAGACCAAAACAAACACAAATTACAAGAAAGAAAAAAAAAACACATCGCGTTTCTATCTCTTTCGTCTTTTTTTTTTTTTTTTTTTATTTTACAGAAAGGACAAACAGCCTCCAAGACAATGAAAATGAAGAACGAACAAACCAGTTATGTCCTCAAAGTAAACGCAAAATGGATGTCGATTTGTCTGTCTCTTTCGTTCGGAGGAACAGATTTTTTTTCTTCTTCCTTTTTTTTTTTTTTTTTTTAAAAGCATGTTTATATTTGAGTCTGTTGTCACGTCACTTTAACATCATCGGGGAGAAAGTTTATAGAACTGGGTGATCTAAGTAACCTGATTCACATCGACATACGCAAAAAAATAAATAAAATTTAAAAAAGCAGAATTAAAACAAATATACAGCGCATGAAAAAAAATACAGAGCACAAACAATGTAGAGTCTGGATCCAGTGTCTTTCAATCTGAATATTTATCATCTATGAAACAAACCAACTTTTTAATTGTCTGTAAAGGTTAGGAGGGCAAAGAGGAACTCTTTTCAAATGGTGTCTCACAATTGTGTTTTGAAACATCCCGGAGGGTAACATCATCTTAGACGTGACACAACCTGATCATAAGTCTTGCTCTTCTTCCACAGGTATGGTTATCTTCCCATAGCATCCGTGACGGTGAGAGAATCAGGTTGGCTGGATGAATGCCCAGAACAGAGAGACCCTGACTGACGGAAGCTGAAGACGCCGCTGGGCAGACAGAACAGGTGCCAGATATGGACAGACATGTGTCATGTATGATCTTTCACTCCGTGTGGAAAAGACACAAGGGAAGTTAGTGTTGAGTATTACGCAGGTTGGATTTCTCTCTCTCTCTGTCTGTGTTTTTTAGTCTCTATCCTTAAGCTTGTAACGTTTTCCATCAAACAAGAACGCAACACTTCCGTTTTATCACTGATCAGAACACAACCATCACTCCATTGGCATTTTTTTTTTTTTGTAAACTTCATCAAGTTTTCGATAAGCGCGCGCTGAAATTATCAGAGAGAAAAAGGAAGAAACAAACATTAAAATAAAGCGCGCGCTGAAATTATCACGGAGAAAAGGGAAAAGGGAAAAAAAACAAACATTAAAAGATTGAAACCACACACGCGCTTGAAGTTTATCGAGTACAAATCGATTAAGCAAACTGAGACTTTCTCTTAATAAGTTCACATGGAGAAAGAGTGTAGAAAAATATTCGGTATAATGACATATTTATGATTATTACATTTGTTTCTTTGAAATCTACTTGTCATATTGAAATATTATCATTATTATATTATCATTATCATTATTATTATTATTATGTTACTGCTTCTACAACAACAACAACAACAACTACTACTACTACTACTACTACTGCTGCTGCTGCTGCTGCTGCTGCTGCTGCTATTATTTTACCTCTGTCGGCAGTTTGATTCATGAGTAAAACTAAATCCATTTTTTCGGACAAGGGAACTAATAACATTCCATGAATGATAAAGTTATTTCCCATACACCCTGTTCAAAAGAGAGAGAGAGAGAGAGAGAGAGAGAGAGAGAGAGAGGCAGGAGAGAGAGAGAGAGAGAGAGAGAGAGAGAGAGAGAGAGAGATGGCAATTCCAAGTAGCAATCTTACCTCCCGCAGAAGAGCTACAACATCATGGACAGTTGTCTGTCCTTTCTGAACGGATATTAGGGCGGCCTTTTGTTTCAAATGATGAATGCAAATCCGCAGCAAATTGCAATGCCTCGGTCCTTGTGTCGTCACGTGCGATCCTCCCATCGAATGTCGAGAAAAAAAAAAGGGTTAACTAAGGTTGGCGAAAATGACGCTGACAGTCAAAGAGACAAACAAAAAAGCACTTGATCACAAAAACAACAACAACAACAAAAAAAATACACCAGCTGTTTCTCCGCCAGATTTTCGTCTTTAATGGACTTCTTCAGGACTGTGTAAAAAATAATAGGACACAAGCCTGTATATAAGGTATGAAACGCAACAGTAGAAACTGTTCTTCCCGTAATATTTACGTTGACCAGTTGTCACTTATCCCTGAGAACTTTCCCCCCACTTGCTGCTAGTCAACCTACATCCAATGATCGCACTCACCTGCACACCCCCTTTCCCTCACACACAGCACGCACGCACACACACACACACACACACACACACCACACACACACACACACACACGCACGCACACACATCAAGTCCCTACCTGGTCCCACACATACATATTGAAACCCATGCATGCATACTTATATACGCATGCACCAACTAAACACAGTCTCTCTCTCTCTCGCTCGCTCTCTCTCTCTCTCTCTCTCTCTCTTACACACACACACACACACACACACTCACTCACTTACCAACACACACACACACACACACACACACACACACACACACACACACACACACACACACACACCAAGTAAAAAAGACTGCTATATAACTCTCATTCAGTTACCTCTACTTAAAAACAAAGAGAGACACATTCACCTAAAATAGAAATTACTTAACCCTATAGTAATTTGTCCAGCACTACACGCCAAGCTCTGGCCTGGAACCAAACAAATAAGGCGACAGATGCAGGTAAAATCCATAACCTACATCGTGGAGATAGATAGAGACGAAAAAAAAATGAAAAGCACTTAAGTGAGGAGAAACAGAAGCCCAAGAAAAGATAAATAAATAAAGAATAAATCAATAGATAAAACAAAAAAACCAAACAAATAAATAGATAAATAACAGAAAGGGAAAAAATATGCTGAATGATAGGAGTAGTAAGAATAAAGTAAGTGCCAGTACAGCGACGAAGAGGACACCGTTACAGCGCGGTGGAGATTCGAACCCCCCTAACCCCAGTTTTACCAGGGTCGCAAGTCCGGCTCTCCACCAACCAAACTATAACAGCTAATGGGAATTGATGTATTTATTTCCCACCTTGCCTACTATTACCCTACCACCATGGGGGAAAAGTGGCTTGTCCACGTACCTTATGAAAAAAAAAGAAAGAAAGAAAAAGAAAGAGAAAGAAAGAAGGAAAGAAAGAAAGAAAACTGCGTAAAACGCCATTTAAACACTCGGATCCGTAGTAGTTTCACTGAATGTTACAGGAACCACATTACTTTTTTTTTTTCTTTCCTTCTCTGATATCTTAGTGTGGATAATGGTGAAAACGTCGGATGCAGAATTCGTTCATTCTGGAAGAGGAGGGCTGCTGTATTGTGAGTGCCCTTCATGCCTCTGCTATTGATCTGCTTGTTTAGGGTTGCTGGGTGCACTTTTCAGCATGAGTGGTTGGCTCACAGACGTCAACATGGCAACAGGCTATCAGGCGACGTTCGATTAGCCACCTGCCATTCCCTTGAAAGGAGCGTCTTTCAGTCATGTGTTTGTCTCTTGGCTTGTTTGTTTGAAATTTGCTTTATCTGTTGGTTTGCTTGCATGTTTGTTTGTTTGTTTGTTTGTTTCGTTTCCTTGTTTGTTTGGATTTGCTTTATCTGTTGGTTTGCTTGTATGCTTCTTTGTTTTGTTGTGTCTATTCAATTATTTGTTTTAATTTGCTTCATTTTGTATGTGTGTTAGTGTCTATTATATTTGATTGTTTACGTATTTTCATTTTTCATCTCTGCTCAACAACAGCAACAACAACAACAACAACAACAACAACAACAACAAAATCCAACAGCTTGTAAAAACTATTTTGTTTTTTTTGTCTCTGTCTTTCTTTCTCAGTCCCTGCCTCTGTCTCTGTTTCTCTCTGTGTCTCTCTCTCTCTGTGTCTCTGTCTCTGTCTCTCGATCGATGTCTCTCTCTATGCCTTCCTTCCTCTCTGTCTCTCTCTCTCTCTGTCTCACTCCCTTGCTCTCTGTCTCTCTCTCTCTCGCTCTCTCTCTCTCTCTCTGTCTGTCTGTCTGTCTCTGTCTGTCTGTCTCTCTCTCTCTCTCTCTCTCTCTCTCTCTCTCTCTCTCTCTCTCTCTCTCTCTCTCTCTCTCTCACTGTCTGTCTGATGTCTATTTGCATTTCCCAACCACTTTTGCTCTGCCTGTGTCATTTATTATCAGACGAGAATGGAACTCATTCGTTTTGTAATGGCCTGACACAAAATAGCTGGTCTAGTCATTTTCATTCTGTTGATTTCTTTTTCTTTACTAATACAAAATCCATCTCCAAATAAGTACTCTGATTACCAAAACATAGTTTGGGAAAAAGATTTTCTTTTGTAGTTTTTGTAGTTTGCTATTCATCAAGTACATAATGTAGTTTGCTATTCATCAAGTACATGATAGTTTCAGCAAACTGAGGCATTTTTCCCAGTAAGTTCACGTGAAGAAAGAGAATTTTAACAATTATTGTAAATTATACCAATTTTGATATTGACATCTACAAAGCATGGGTTCTACACCCACCACTCAGAGCCATTTTTTTTTTTTTTTAAACAGCAAAACCAACAAACGCACAAACATTTTTTTTTTTGTCTTTCTCTGTTGTGAAGTAGATACGTTGTCAAGCGAACTGTTAGCCGTTTCCATACCATCTCAGAGTTGATGAGACCCCCATATATATTTTTTTCCAATAACACGGCACTGCACCCACCCAAACTTACTGAATTTGGTTGCATGCCTGATCAGTCAACTTGAATTTGATCAGAAATCAACTCAGTCTGTGTCATGCACATCACAGCGGTGAACTGAAATGTGCACATACTGCACGAAAAAAAAGGGTGCAAATCAAACAGGCCTGTGCAACAGAGCACATCTGAACTGCAGGAATACTGCAATGCACGTGCAACCCATGTCTTATCTGAACACAGGTCAGCCAGTTTTGAGAGACTGGTGGGCATTTATGCCTGTGTTTACGGCACTTTTGCAACCATGCCTCGGAGACAACGACTGAGTCAGGATGACCAAGGGCGGGCAATTGCGTGGCTTCAGGAGGGCGTGGGGTGTGCGAGAGGTTGGTCGTCGACTGTCAGTCGCCCATTCAGTCATTCAGACTTTGAGAGACCGCTTCAACCAGACAGGAAGTGTTGCTGAGCGAAGACGTCCAGGACGCCCAAGGTCCACCTCCAGGCAGCAGGACAGGTTTGTTGTCCCGTCGGCTCTGAGGCAGAGAACGGCCACTTCCAACACACTCAGGGGGCAGCTGCAAGCAGCCGGCAATGTCACCGTCAGTGACCAGACCATTCGGAACCGGTTGAGAGAGGCACACCTGCGCTCAAGACGACCAGCCGTCCGTCCCTGTTCTGACACCAGCTCACCGTGCTGCTCGTTTGGCTTGGGCCCAGCGTCACTTAGCATGGACCAGAGATCAGTGGGCAAGAGTATTGTTTACTGACGAGTCCCGCTTTGCCTTATCATTTCATGACGGCAGGAACCGTGTCTGGCGGCGGCAAGGAGAACGCTATCACGATGGTCTCGTGAGCGAGCGTGATTGCTATGGTGGTGGATCCATAATGGTGTGGGGGGAGGGATGGCACGGAACTACAGAACCCCCCTGTACATGGTGCAAGGCAACCTCAACGGTGTGGGCTACAGGGGTGGCATCCTGCAGCCCCTTGTGCTGCCAGCGCTGCAAGCTATTGGACCAGGCGCGGTACTTCAAGACGACAACGCCAGACCTCACAGGCTCAAGTCGTCAACAACTTTCTTCTTCAGCAGCAACACGTGATCCACATGGACTGGCCAGCCTGCTCACCAGATCTTAATCCAATCGTGCACCTATGGGACGTGCTGGGCCGGCGACTTCGAAGCAATCACCCCCGCCAGTTGACCTCAACCAGCTGTTCCAGTTCCTTGAGCATGAGTGGCAGGCAACACCCCAGATGACTCTGAGGACTCTGACTCAATCCATGAGGCAAAGGTGCATCGCGTGCATCCACGCAATTGGCGGACACACACGTTACTGACTGTGTTTTTTGTGTATCTCTGGCGGAGTTCTGACTTTTGAAAAGATGGGTAGTGGACTTGAAGTGACAAAACATGCTGTTTCAAATCAATTTGTCATTAATCTGTGTCATTGATGTTTAGATTAATGGCTGAAGTAAAGTTCGAAAGCATTGTTTTGGGTTGTTTTCCGTTCTGTTGTGAAATAGCGAGAGAATTTCCAAGTGGCCTTTCAATTTGTTTTGAGCAGTATATAGCTGAAACCTTCTCATTGTTTACGTTATCCTCTCGTGTCTTTGTGTAAGATATTGCAAATGGATATTAAGTTGGTATTTGCCATTATCCCTCCTCCCCAGTCCCCCACCCCCACCCCCACCTACTCCCACACACACAACAGAGAGCTGTTATTTGTACAGTGAGCTTGCTTCAGCTGGGACAAAATACAATATCACCGGCGACCTTTCGATGAATATTACATGATGATGGCGTACATTTGTCGTCATGGTCAACCACTTTCAGAAAAGGTGAAAATGGGGGGAAAAAAATAGGGACAAAGCATAAAGTGTGTGGGTGGTGGGGGGGGGGGGGGGGGGATAGATAAGGAAATTCGAAAGAGACAATAAGGTAGACACGTATAAAAAGAAGAACCAAAAAAACGGGTAAAGAGAAGAAAAAGAAAAAAGAAAAAGAAAGAAAGAGAGAGAGAGGAAAAAGTACAAAAAGCTAGAACAACATCAATGACGACAACAAACAAACAAGACACCTACAAGAAAAGAAGCTATTCATTTCCCCAAACCATGAACAGATTCCTCGCCAAAGAAAGAACCAGACTGCCTGTTTGTTGTATGAGGTTTCCAAACTTTGACATTTCCACGGTCGCTTCGTCCGTTACCAGCAACCCAGGCTTATAGACTAAATCTGATATACAGTATACGCCGTTGACATAAGTGCGCCAATTCATTCGCGGTGGAGGAGAGATCACCACAAAACATAAAATAGCTTCCTAAGTGCACATGTGAAGGGGTGGGGCGCCTTGGGGGAAAGAATTGAGGGGAAGTGATAGCACAGAGAGAGAGAGAGAGAGAGAGAGAGAGAGAGAGAGAGAGAGAGAGAGAGAGAGAGAGAGAGAGAGATGCACATGTGCATGCATGGGTATGTCACGCGAAATGCGCTCAGGCAAGC
>JADBJO010007403.1:22500-25000 GCA_016801955.1 Conus betulinus | reverse complement strand
CAAAACTCATCAGTCTAGCCATTTCATTCCATTGCCATTTCCCCAAATCTTCATCAAGTTTCCGATTAGTGTTGCAATTATCAACAGAAAAAGAAGAAGAGAAAAAATAAAATTAAAAACAGTCATTTGCAGTTTATCGAGTACAAATCATTTTGGCAAACTGATACATTTACTTAAAAAAGTTCACAATAAAAAGAGAGAATAAACAATCAGTATAATGTCATAATTGTAATTATTATAGTGATGTCTGTGAATTCTGCATCTATCACATCTTTCATTATCGTGATCAATCACTTTCAAGAACAAGTGAACATGAAAAATGGGGTGGGTATGGTGAGAGGGGAGGACATCAGATTGCAAATATATAAATTCAAACAACGTACGTGAGCATAGAAAAGGAAGAAAAGAAAGAAAGAGAAAGAGAGAAGAAGAAAAAGACGATTGGTTGATGATTGATACATGACATTATGTATGCATTGAAGAAAAGTTAAGCGCAGTACTGTTGACGTAGTGCTTTAATTGATATAATAGGAAACAGGTTTTGAGACTACCTTGTATAGATTGTTGAGATGAGATTGCCATTTCAAATCCTTATCTATCGTTACCCCTAAAACACGATGCTCATCTACCTGTTCGATAGAAGTGCCATTCAACTGAAGTTTTAGGCAAAGAGGAGGTCAACTGGTGTTTTTGGCAGGTAGCTATAATCATAGATTTGGTTGGGGCTTGGGTGTGTATGACCATTGAGTTGGAATGACACCAGTCTGACACGTCGCTTACACTTTTTCTGGAGAGGAGTTTCTATTGTCTGTAGATCACTACCATTCGTTTGGAGTGACGAATCATCAGCAAATAAATCTGCCGTGACTTTTGCATCCGATATGGACAATGCTAAATCATTGGTGAAGATGCAGAATATTGGAAGGGCGTAGTACTGAGCTCTGTGGTACTCAAAGTCGCGGATAAGTCTGAAGCGGAGGTTTTGCCCGTTAAGCACCATGCCGAGTCCTATCGTTCAAGTATGACTGGAATAATGAGACTGTCGAGGAACGGTTCAAGGAGATAGACAGCTTCTTTAAATGAATGGAATGATCAACAATACCAAAACGCCTTTTTGAAGTCAAGAAAGACAGCCCCTGTCATTTGTGATTGGTTCATATTGGAAGCCGTGGGTCACACATTCCTGTGTGGCAGGAGTTAGAGCAGGGAGTGATTAGGATCGGAAGTCAGGAAGTCTGATTGGGGGGTGGGTAAATAATTGTTTGTTTTTTTTTTTTTTTTTTTTTTGTTTTTTTTTTTTTTTTTTTTGAGCTGTTGATACATGTGATGTATGTTTTTTCGAGGGAGTGTGGATAGACATGGATAGTAAGGATAATGGGTCTGCAATTATGGGGTTCCGATAGACTTGATTTGTAAGGCGTATGGGTCTTAATTATTTGGATCGTGGGGGTGGCACTTTGGCATTTTTGAACGCTGTGGGGGGTCATAGTTTTCATTGGAAAAATACGCTTGACGAAGGACCTATTTGAAATGAAGATAAGAAGAGAAGACAGACAGACAGACGAGCCAGACAGAAATGAAGATAGTACCGACAGAGGCATACAGG
The DNA here is from genome assembly GCA_016801955.1 of Conus betulinus. Lineage (NCBI taxonomy): Eukaryota > Metazoa > Mollusca > Gastropoda > Neogastropoda > Conidae > Conus > Conus betulinus. The sequence goes on along the minus strand of JADBJO010007403.1, from coordinate 23,394 downwards.
ACAGACAGAACAGCCCGGACAGACAAGACAGACAAGGAACAAGAAAGGAAGAAAAGAAAAGCAGAAGAAGATAAGGAAGACAAAAAAAGTAACAAAAACAAGGACAAAAGGGACAACCAAACGAGCAAATAAAACACCTTAAACTCTTTTTCCTGAAAATAACAAAAGGATGTGAGATGAGGGGGGAGGGACATGGGGGGCAGAGAGGACGGGAAGATGGGGGGGGAGAGTGGATTGGAGGGGTATTGAGGGAGAGTGAGGGGAGGAGGCAGCGGAGCGCAGGACGGAGGGAGAGAGAGCGGAGAGGGGGGATATGGGAGGGGAGGGGGGGGGAGGACCGAGTGAGAGGCGCGAATGAGAGGACAGGGGGGGAGGGGTTCTTTTTTTTAGGACAGAGAGATCAGGAGGGGGGGGCGTGTTGGAGGTGAGAGGCGGGAGGAGCCCAGAGAGAGGGAGGGGAGGAGGCGGGGAGAGATAGCCGGAGAGTGGGGAGATGGAGGGAGAGAGGAGGGGAGAGGGAGCCCCGCGGATGGCAGGAAAGGACGCGATGGGGGAGGGGGGGAGGGGGGAGGGGAGGGAGGAGGGGGAGATGAGGGGGAGAGCGGACAGAGGTGAGAGAGAGAGGGAGGCGAAGAGGGGGAGAATTGGGGACGGCTAGGGAGATAGCGGGAGGGAGGGGGAGAGGGAGAGAGAGCGAGAGAGAGAGCAGGAGAGAGAGGGGATAAGAAAGAAGAAGGAAGCAGAAGAGATAAAGAAGAAAGAGAGAAGAAGATAAGCAGAGGAAGCAGAGAAGAAGAAGACAGACGAAGAAGATCTGTTTTAGACCAAAATTATTGTCAACGCTTATTCTCTTTGGTTTTGTACCCGCCATCCTGGACTCCAGCCACTACAACG
>JADBJO010007403.1:0-5000 GCA_016801955.1 Conus betulinus | reverse complement strand
ATCTTCAACGAGGTTAAGACACAAAAGTAGACACACACCACGCGCTCGGGCACATATACTGAAAACTATGGAAGAAAAATTTTGCATAACAACATCTTTCAACCTGAAATTACTCTGTGGCGTTTGTGTGTTCACTGAAAACAGTTCCTCTCTTCGTTTTAGACGCTTTAAAATGAGCATCGCTACACACACACACACACAAACACACACACACACACACGAGACACCGAGAGAGAGGAGAGAGAGAGAGAGAGAGAGAGAGAGAGAGAAGAGAGAGAGAGAGGAGTGTGTGTTGTTTCCAATCTCAGAGAAGAAGCAAACCCATCACTTGCAGCATTGTCAGGCCCTATCATTTCACACCATTCCTGTCCTTGCTGTGTGTCCCCTCTCTCTTCTTCAGGATCGTTATCGGACAATCGAGTGTGAATTTTTTTTTCCCTGTTATCGTCAATCCCTGTGTTTTATAAATTGTTCAATCGTGCATGGACAGGTCACCTCACAGAGCCGTTACTAATCATATTTTCTAATGTAAGTGTTTCAAGCTCGTTAAAACAATAACATAGTAATCTTCCTGTGAATTTCTTATTTTCTTTTTATCTGCAAACGTGACCTTTTTTGTTGTTGTTGTTGTTAAGTGAGATTGGAGTTTTTTTTTTTTCCTTGTGGCGTCTATGACTTTCCCAATGGCCAATATGTAAAATGTGTCTGCGTGTTTGTAGCTCAATTGTACACCCGCCGGTTGGTACGTGTGTTGGCATTGTGTTCCGCTTGCTTAAGTGTCTGTGAGATTTTTACCTGCATACAGTCATCTGAATTTGTTTTGTTTCCTTGTTTGCTTGTTTGTTTGTTTGTTTGTTTGTTTGCCGCTTTGTTTAGCTCCATTGTGTGTCCATCTGTTTTAGTTGAGTTGAGCTCTGCACAATTGTCTCTCCCCCTCCTCCCCCCCCCCCCCCATCCCCCCCCCCCCCCCACCTTCGTTTTTATCTGTCACTACCAGTTTGTATCTTAACAACAACACAGACAACAATTGCTTTTTGTAAAAAATCAACGACTAACTTCAGTTATATACAGGATTTCTACGGCATGTTTCAGTTTCAGTTCATCAAGGGAGCGGGCGTCACTGCGTGCGAACTAGTCCATATACACTACACCCCACCCGCTAAGTTTTGAGACCCACGCCGCGCGCGATTTTAAGTGATGAATACATGAATCAACTAAATAGGATGAGAGAATTTGAGAAGAGGGTCTTGCGGCTGCGACTTAGCAGAGGCTGTCTGACCTACGCATTAGCCCAACGCGCTGGTCAGACCTTGAGTGTCTACATAACATGGTCAACCGTTATGCCTCTATTGCCTGAAATTCAGAAAGACAGCAATTTTGTTTTTGGTCAGAAAGCAAACAAATGCACACAGTGTAACATATCTAGAGAAAACAGAAAAAAAAAAAAATTAGTTGAAGGGCGTCGGAGGACACAATCAGAGACAAGAATACTGCAACATGTGTAACTGCACCAACAAGTAGCTAGATGATAACAGCAAAGCGCTATGGTGACAAAGCATACCAGCAGTAGGGTACAGAAGCCATAACAATAGCAGTATCGGCCTAACCATCGAAAATCATATGAGTGAGAAGTGCGTTGCATTCAGTAGACACCATTGCAGCAGTGTACCCCTTTCTACTAAACGTTGTCTCAACTCTACCCTCTCTCTCTCTCTCTCTCTCTCTCTCTCTCTCTCTCTCTCCTCTCTCTCTCTCTCTCGCCTCTCTCTCTCTCTCTCTCACTTCAGGACTGGGTGGAAAAAGTATTATATACTATCCCTATATATCCTGGTAAAATAAATTTCGTTTCGTTTTTCGTTTTTCGTTTCTCTCTCTCTCCCTCCTCTCTCTCTCTCTCTCCTCCTCTCCGCTCATCCTCTCTCACTCTCTCTCATATTCCCACAACACCACACACACACACCACACACAACACACACCCACACACACATTTTTGTTTTGTTTTGATTATTGATTGATTGACTGATTCATTGACTGATCGAGAGAATGAATGAACTGGTTTTCATCAACTGTGAGAGAGAGAGAGGAGAGAGAGAGAGAGAAGAGAGAGAGAGAGAGAGACAGACAGACAGACAGACAGACAGACAGACAGACAGACAGACAGACAGACAGAGAGACTGAGAGAGCGAGAGAGAGGAGAGAGAGAGATGGGGTGAGTCAGGCACATTATTCTATAACGGGTGATCCTTGTTATTTCCTATTAGAGTCTTCCTACAACCAACTGACCTTTGCAATCGCTGTACGTGTCTCTCTCCTTCCGCTGAAATCCTTTGGTTGATTTTGTTTCCTGTTTTTTTGCTTTCCCCCATCCGTTCTTTTCCACATTTATATGTCTATTTTCTGTAGCTCTGCCATTGGTTTTCTCTCCTCTCTCTCTCTCTCTCTCTCCTCCTCTCTCTCTCAACTCCTCGTCTCTTCTCTCTCTCGCTCTCTCTCTGGATATCTTTATGTCTTTATGTGTCTCTACCCTCTGTCTCTGTCGCTGTCTCTATATCTGTCATCCCCCGACCTCCCCCCCCCCCCCCCCCGCCCTTTCCCCCCCCCCCCCCCCCACGTCTCGTCTCTGTCTCTGCCTATCAGTCTCTCTGTCTGTTTCTGTCTCGTCCTGTCTGCTGTCATGTCCCCTCTGTCTTTTTTTTTTCTGTCTGACTGTCGCTGTCTCCCTCTCTGTCTCTGTCTCTGTCTCTGTCCCTCTCTCTCTCTCTCTCTCTCCCTCCTCTCTCTCTCCTCTCTCTCCATCTCTCTCTCTCATCTCTCACCGTGTGTGTTCTAACCTTAATCTTCTTCTCTTTCCGCGTCAAAACAAAACAATAGCGGAGAAGAAGAAGAAGAAGAAGAACAGAAGAAATAAGAGAAGAAGAAGAGAAGAATTAAAGAAGAACAAATTAAACACAAACACAAACAAACCGTAGAAGGAAAAGAAAAAAATCACCTTCACATTACTGACTGTTTGTTTAGCACGTTGGAGACAATCACAATCAACGGTTGACCGATTGCAGTTTACGCAAGCACCCTGCCTCACCCCACCCCCACCCCCATCCCCACAGGGGGGGGGCCCCCCACCCCATACTCCTCCTCCCCTCCCCTCCCTTCCCGCTCCTTCGCTGATGGTCTTTTGACGGGCTCTCATAGAGACATCATATTGTCAACACCCCACTCTCACTCTCCCTTTCAGTCTCCTAACGAAACAACGTTCCGCCACGGCACAGAGCGTTGCCCTAGCGCACACTGTCGCTGGGTTTCAGTCTCTTCTGGACCCAAACAGCGCACGTTGTCGCTAGGGAAATTTTGCACAGAGAGAGAGATGAGAGAGAGAGAGAGAGAGAGAGAGAGAGAGTGAGAGAGGAGAGAGCGAGAGAGAGACTTTGTGAGAGATAGAGAGGAGAGAAAGAGAGAGAATAAGAGAGAGAGACAATGAGAGAGAGAGAGTCGAGAGAGAGAGGAAAGATAGGCGAGATGAAGAGAGAACGAACGAACGAACGAAACGAATTTTTATTTTAAGAGGGTAATGGACTAAGCATGAATGCTTTTTTTTGAACATCCAGCCTTCTGGGCAAGAAAAAAAATCGATATATAGTAAAAAGCAATAATACAAACACAATGAAAAAATGGAACACATTGCTTGCATGAGAACCTTTGACAAAAGAAGAAAGAAGAAAAAGAAACCAATAGACACCCACCACCACCACCACCACCACCAGAGAGAAAGATAGAGTGAGAGAGGGAAAAGTGAGAGAGAGAGGGAGAGAAAACAAAGAAAGAGAGTGAGACAGCAAACCAGCCAGCCGGACAGCCGAGACAGACAGACCAGACAGACAGGACAGACAGACAGACAGTCAGTCAGACAGAGAGGCGGCGTCAGACAGCCAGACAGATACGCAGACGACAGAGACACATATAGAGAGACAGACAGACTGGACAGACAGACAGACAGACACAGACAACGCACACGCGCGCGCACACACACACACACACACACACCACACACACACAACACACACACACACACACCGCACGCGCGCTCGCACACACACACAACACACGCAACACACAAACACTACACGCGCGCGCACACACACACACATACACACACACATGCACACCTTACACAGAGATAGATAGATAGACAAATAGATAGAAGAGACAGACCAAAGACAAACGCAAAGAGAAAAACCGAGGCAGAGAGAGAGAGAAGAGAGAGACGAGAGGAGAGAGAGAGAGAGAGAGAGAGAGAGGAGAGAGATACAGAGAGAGAAAAAGACAGAGATTAGATCGATCGATATAGATAGATAGATGATAGATAGTATCGGTATATAGGTACATATATACGCAGATACATAACGCATACATAGATAGACGGACAACTAGAAAGATAAATAGATTAATTAACGGAGATGATAGGTCAGTGAAACAACTATGGAGGGGGAGGATGTGGGGTGGCGGTGGTTGGTGTGGAGTGGATGGGTTGGGTTGGAGGTGGGGTGGGGGGTTGCAGAGAGTAACTGACCCCACCGACCCATGAGTATGAAGTGACTTCTGTATACCGTAACAAACAGAGCTGTAAATGCTCCAGGCCCTCATTCTGACACCCAATTCGGCACCTCGTCCCGTCTGTCCCGGTCCATTAGGCATGAAATGTCAACCACATCACACACACACCCAAATCAGCACGCCGTGACGTTTCAACGGAAACGATAACTAACTTTACGGCACAAGCGCCGGCCGGAAGTGGGAACCCTGTGGCATTCTGAATTGGTCATGGACATGTCACTGACTGTCTACTCTATCTGCATGTCGGGTGATCGCCCGTCACTGTGGATGGTGGCATAACAGAGTGTACACGCCTGGGGCTTTTGGTAATTCTGAATGGGTAAGAGTGTTTCATGACCATCATTCGGACGGGGCTTGTCCGGGTGTGCTTACTTTCCTACTGTTGTTTTTCT
>JADBJO010007402.1:110000-113614 GCA_016801955.1 Conus betulinus | reverse complement strand
GTAAGTGAGAGTTGTATTAATACGGTTGTGATAGAATGACATCCTCAGCCTTCCTACCCCCCCCACCCACCCTCCCCCCCCCCCCACACCCCCCGACACCACCCACCACCCACCCCCCCCCCATAACCCCCCCCCCCCCCCCCCCCTCCACCCACCCCCCCCACCCCCACTCCCCCCACCCCACCCCCCCCCCCCCCCCCCCCCCCCCCCCCCCACCACCGTCATCGATCCTCTGCAATTGAATCAAGAACAAAAATGATGTAAGTGAGTTAGCGATAAGCTCTAAAGGTAAAGGCAATTGAACCTACTTTGCAAAACATTGCAAACTGACCCAGAACTACAAGGACTTGTTTAATAATATTGGTAAAGGTTGACTGATACTTAAGGTTCCCCACCGGACATACATTTAACGTTATGACAATATTTTGTTTTCAATGCGTTCAAACGAAATCTATGGATTAAAGCTTTCAATCTCTCCCTAGACGAGAAAGAGACTTGTTTGTACGTTTTCCCCTTGTACCATCACTAAACTTTACACAGTTGTGATAATATTGGACGTCAGAGTTCATCAGTAATGTTTTAACTTTCTCTTGACGTTGAATTTATAATTGAAAAACATTCTTTCAAATCTAATGGAATGTTAAGTGGTATTGCGTAATTGACATTTTGAGCTGCTTTTCTTGCAAGTTGATCTACGCGTCGTTGGGTACAATACCACAATGAGAGGGGATCCAACAAAAAGTAACAGTAATGCCTTTCATGGATAAAAGATGAATGAAATGATGAATTTCTAATACAATATCAAGACGAATTGAAGGACATGCAGACCTTAATCGAGTGGATTGCTGCTTTCGAATCAACACCTATCATAATTTGGGATTATTTATTGGAAAAATTTAGGATGAAAATCTAAAGACTTAAGTGTAGCAATTAATTCGGCAATAAATATCGATAACTGTTTACCAAGATAGAAGAGCTTTTCTATTTTGAAACTAGGACTTATGAAGGCTGCTCCTGTGTTATCATTATCTAGCACTGAGCATCTGTAAAAATTTTCAAATGGTGATTGTAGTTACTTTTTAAATGAGCGTAAACAGATGTTCTTAAGGTATGTGGGCAATCCTTTTTTTTATACATCTGTGTAATCTATATCAAAGGAGGCTTTACTTTGTTCCCATTTTGGAATAGGTGAATACGTGGGCTTTGGGGCAATGTTGTTTTATCTATTTTGGTATCCTTTAGAAGATCGGAGGAAAACGAGTAAATAGACCTTGTTGACAGTATATTTTGGGCACGTTTTCCGAAATCCTCCTCTGATTTTAAACATACTTCTCTTGAGCTAAAACTGTTTTGTGGAAAAAGCTCTTAAGATAAATTTTGAACTAGAAGCTTTCGAAGTTCTGCAAGAGGTAAGATTCCTACTTCATAATACGTTGCTAAGTTAGATGTATGTGTGGGAACCCCAATCTCTGGTGTGTGTGTGTGGGGGGGGGGGGGGGGGGGGGAGAGGGGGGGGGTGTAAGTGAAAACTTAAAATCATTTTTTTACTCAGTCGTTTTCTGATACTTTCATAAAAAGTTCGTCACAAGTTATCTTTAGTCACTGGAGGGAGTGTCGGTGGCGTGTGCCTGTCGGTGGCGAGTGTCGGTGGCGAGTGCCATGTCGCTGAAATGCCGATCGGGAGTTATTGCAGCAGGAGGAAAAACTAGTTCAGCCTCCGGTCACGATTTTGCAGAACCAGCATATTTTACGGAACCAGTATGTCCGGCTCTGGACGATTTCCGTCTCCGGTCACCATTTTTCACGGGAATCGGTATTTTCGTTCTTGCATATGAAGATACCCGTATCTGGTAACGATTTTTCACGGAACCAGAGTATTTCCGGCTCGGCAGCAGATGACACTTAGCAGCAGACGCTTCCCCACCTACGCTTAAAGTGCTATGGCTGTTATCAACGTTGTTATGTTGTGATAATAACAATAATACCACAGGCGAAGAGAACTCTCTGCTTTCAACAGCCATAATGTTATAAAGTAAAACAATTCACGCCAACTCGGGTCAGTTCGACGTTAGAACAATAAAAAAAAAAAAAAAAAAAAAAAAAACCAGAAAAGACGCCAGTCCCCAAAGGTGGTTTGTATGCACATTTAGAAACAGCTGTCGTCCACGTTATCATGATCTTAATAATCATCATCATCATCATCATCATCATCATCATCATCATCATAACAATAACAATCATAATCATAATAATAATGATCATAATAATAATACTGAGATCGAAATTTCACTGCCAAACTACCTACCCACACATCAAGATCTCTCTCCTCCAATAACATTTGAATTCAAACAATTCAGGCGACGCAAATTGGGCCATTTAAAACTAAAAAACAAAGAATACACAAATAGAACGGAAAAAAAAAAAAAAAAACAGACACCAATCCCCCAAGCTGGCTTGAGCGTGTATTCTGGAAACAACAAATCAGAAAAGGTCATTTGATCAGTTGCTTCCATGGAAAGCATCCTGAAGCCGGCATGATGCCAGAATTGCAGTCAAAGACGGGTGAACTCTAACACAACTGTACTCTACAACTGTACTCTAAAACTTCGAGAGTTCTCTCGTGTTTCAGTCTATGTACACATGGTGGTGTTAAGTCAAATCAACACAGGAATGTACAATGTGTTTCAAACAGTGTTTAAAGAATAAGAAGAGGGGTGAAAAGAGTCCAAACAAGCCTTTTGTACATGTACGAATCAAAGAACATTGCTCCCCCTTCTGTCAGGTCGATGTACCTAACAGCATTGCAATGGCAAGGCACTTCTGTTTTTCGTCAATAATAAACCACCCTATTCTACACACCACACACAACACACACACACACACACACACGACGCCGCGCGCGCGAGCTTACAGAAATAGTTCAACAAGAAAGAAAGAAAAGAAACAAAGAAAAGATAGAAAGAAAGAAGTGACAAAAGTAAAAAACAACAGAACAAACTCAAGAAGCCAAAAAAAAAAAAAGAAAACGGATAAATAAAAGAAAGAGATAAGGTGAAAAAGGAAACGAAGAGAAGACGAAGCGATTTCCTGAACGAAACCGCCGTTTCCCTGGAGTGCAGGCAGACTAGAGGCAATCGCAGACTCCGAAGCGGTACGGCACTGCACACACAGAGACCCAGTCCCCCTGAGAACCGGGTTTCCGATGAGACCCCTACTGAATACCGAAAAAAAAAGGGCGTGAGGAGAAAGTGCGGGGAGGGGGGGGGGGGGGGGGGGTGTCAGGGTCATCAACTAATCCCTCCTCAAACACTCTCCCCCCCCCCCCCCCCCCCTCCCTCCCATCGCCCACGCCATCTCCATTAGCTGGGACGTTCCCTGGCGTCCTTAATCCAGAGCCTGGAAGTACCAGAGTGGACAGAAACGACGTGACTGATAGGATGCCGTCTCTGTAAGCTGTCTGTTGCTTTTTTTTTTTTACCATTCCTTTCTTCCTTTCTTTCTTGTCGTTCTTGTTCTTCTTGTGTCTTGCACACACCATCAGTTTTCTTATCACACTGCCAAGATAAGGACGCCTGTGTACTCTATGGATGCGCACTTGGTCTCTACACCTTCGA
>JADBJO010007402.1:95000-102500 GCA_016801955.1 Conus betulinus | reverse complement strand
CAACTAATGCCATATTAGAAAAGTTGTCTTTACTCTGTCCACTTACAGACAACTAATGCCGTATTAGAAGTGTTGTCTTTACTCTGTCATCTTACAGACAACTTATGCCTTATCAGAAGTGTTGTCTTTACTCTGTCCACTTACAGACAACTAATGCCATATTAGAAAAGTTGTCTTTACTCTGTCCTCTTACAGACAACTAATGCCTTATCAGAAGTGTTGTCTTTACTCTGTCCACTTACAGACAACTAATGCCATATTAGAAATGTTGTCTTTACTCTGTCCACTTACAGACAACTAATACCTTTTTTTTTTTTTTTTTCACATCAATCATTTTTTATCGCAAACTCTGTGATAACTACAATTATGCAACCTTGTCCATAAATGTTCAAAACACCAACAACAGCACACAGTTGTGGTCCAGAAAGTATGTTTTAAAAGAGTGACACATACATACATACATACATACATACATACATAATGATACATAATGATACATAATGTTTTTTTCACTGTCTTTTTTTCCCCCCCCCACTTTCCCCCGCCTTTTTTGTTGCTGTTGTTTTTTTTGTTTTTGTTTTTCTTTTTGTTCTGATTTTTTTTTTTTTTTTTTTTTTTTTTTTTTTTTTTTTTTTTTTTTTGCGGTCTCTTTTCTTTTTCCTCTTTTTTGTTACAACACCTAAACGCCTACCATCTATCATGCTTACACACATACGCCTGCTTACGCACGCGTTCCACACTTCCATTCATGCCCAGTTCCAAGTGTTTGTGATTTTTCTATCATTGGACAATGCTTCTTTTTCATTTAATGTATACTATGGTACAATGATGTCTGGGTTTTTCAGTGCACTAGTGTATGTTGTAATGAGCTTGCTTGCTTGGTTCTTTTATTCTCACTTTTTTTTTTTTTTTTTTCGCATCACAAATAGGTTTTTTTTTTTTTAAACAGTGCAATACAATACAATTAGTACAAACAATGCAATGCAGTACAAAGCAATCAAATACAGCACAGCGTAATAAAGTATGATATGATACAATACAACGTAGAACACATATACTTGTAGAATTAATGACACCATAAGTGTGTTCTGCATTATACAATATATAGGACAGCTACAAATGTAGATATTTGTGTGTGTGTGTGTGTGTGTGTGTGTGTGTGTGTGTGTGTGTGTGCAGTCGATACCAATGAGGTTAGACTTCACCCATCTTCCCCCCCCCCCCCCCCCCCCCCCCCCCCCCCCCCCTCCTCAGCAGATGATCCGTACATCCCCACACAGTTGTCCATGTACTGAAAGGCGAGGTAAAAAAAAAAAAAAAAAAAAAAAAAAAGCGCGCTGCAGGGAGTGCACACACAGAGAAAGGGAGAAAAGAATGGGGAGGATTGGGGAAGGGAAGGGGGGAGGGGGGGTAGGGCGGAAGGAGGGGGGGGCGAGAATTTTAAGTAGTCTCACGAGTAGCCTCTTCCCCTACAAAGACGCCCTGTAGAGAAAAAAAGGGGTCTACAAGGAAGTCATGAGGAAAGACCAAAAAGCAAGACAACAAACAGCATCAATGTGTGCGTTCGCGCGCGGGGATGTGTAAATGAGCTAACGTAAGTGCTTTGTGCGCCCCGCAGAGTGTGGAGGGGGTGAGGCTATGAATGATCCTCCCTACAATTGGCTTAACTAATTTTTATTGACTGATGTCATTTGAATATAAATCTGTTACGTAGTGACATGTGTGCTTCGAATATTGTACAGATGGACATCGAAGCATTCGTTTTTTTTTGAAAATGCTCACACACATTTTTCCAATCAATATTATGTGATTAAGTTTATTTAGTGTTGTTTTTTTCTAATGTTCCGGTCAGTAATACCAAATATCACTTTTAAGACGTCGAACTTCACATGAACGTCAAGATTAAAAAAGATATAATTCTCAACCTTTCTCCAAAATGCTAAGACAGTAGGGCACTCAAAGAAAAAATGTTCGATCACGTCAACAATATCTCTACAATATGAACATTTGTTGTCATCTCTGACTTTCATCTTATATACAGCATGATGTTAGTCGGATAAATATCATGCAAAATTTTCCACTGTAAAAGACGAAGCCTTGTTTCTTTTGTTGCACGTGTAGCGACATTCCATATTTGTGGTGTGATGTCAAAGTCAAATACTCTCTTCCAAAAAACCTACCGCACAAGGCTGACTATATCTATTATCTACTAGTTGTTTTCGAAACTCTCTAACGGTTGACAAACGTTTGCCACAAAACACAGGAGAGTTGAGGTGAGCACTATTATTAGATAACTATAGACCCAAATAATGCTGAACACGCATAAAAGTGTTTATAGCACTGCAAACAACATTATATTCTAAGATACGACAGGGTGAATTTCCCACTACATCGATTATTTCATCAAAAGATTTCAGCGCATAGTTGTTTGTCAACATATCGCCTACGCTTAGTATGTTTTTATTAATCCAGTGTTTAAAAAACAAGACGTTTCCTTGATACTTTATCGCACTGTTGTTCCAAATCACATGAGACACAGGCAACTCTAAATGGTTGTTGCTCTTTAACCAAGCACGTAAACCAAGTTCCAAAAATGTGACTTGATAAGTTTAAATCCCTTAAATTGTGTACATTTTACTGTTGCATAAAAGCATACACACTTTTCTCCAAACGCAGAAAAATATGTTTCTGGCTACTAGCCACCATTTGGTATTATTTGTGGCGTTATCTGTGTCGCTGTTTGAGCTTAGTTTGACAGCCCATTGTAGCAAACATGCAGTTTGAAATTCTTTTAAATCTATCATTTTAATCCCTCCCTTTTCTGTTTGGGTACATAGTACAATTCTTTTAACTTTTTCAAAAGCTTTTTTGTTGCAGTCTTTTTTCCTCCACAAAAATCTATATAGTAATCTATTCACTTCATCAATTACGTGATCCGGTACCACTATTACTTGCATAATGTAGACCCACTGTGAGATCAAAAATGTTTTTACAATACTCACCTTTCCCATAATACTCAAATTTCTTTTTTCCCACATTGCAATCAGACGTCTACAGTTGTCAATTCTACCCGTCCAGTTCTCTTTTAGTTCAGATGCACAAGTACTATTGCTGAAATACACACCCAGAAATTTTTATTTTATTTTTAAATGTAAAAAACCCTGAAGATTGTGTCCACTGCTTATTTTACTTCCTAGCCACATTGCTTCAGATTTATTTCTGTTTATTGTCAGACCTGATATAAAAGAAAAACCTGTCAAATATATCAAGGGCTAATCGCATATCGTCTTCGTCAGCTAAAAACAATGTGATGTCATCAGCGTACAAGGCTATTAATAATGTACAAATACCGTCAGCTTTACCTCTACACTTAAACTTAATGCCCTTAATCTCAGAAGATTGCCGTAGTTTGATTGCCAACAGTTCAAGGGCTAGAACAAAGGCTAATGGAGAGAATGGGCAACCTTGCCTGATTCCCGATTCCACATTAAAAGGCTCGGAAATCCACCCGCAGTAGTTCATACTGCTTACAGAGTTGGTTGTCAATATTGATACCCAATTAATGAAGCGCTCCCCGAAACCATACAATTTAAAGGAATTTAACATGAATTCTTTGGAAATACAATCAAAAGCGTGAAAATAATCGATAGTTAATAGTAAGCCTGGTCTGTTGTCTTGACGCAGCTGATCTGTGACATCATCAATCAAACGAAGCAATGTAGATACTCGTCTTCCCTTTATATATCCAACCTGATCATCGCATATCAGATTATCTATGACACTGCCTAATTGCCGTGCCAGACTTTTAGCTAGGAGTTTATAGTCCACATTAGTTAAAGATATTGGTCGCCAGTTATTTAGATCATTCCTTGATAAACTTTTTTCCTTTATGTATAAGTGTTATAACGGCCTTACGCTTAGAAGAGGACATGCTACCTGTTTTCAAATGCAGCGTTAAAAGACGCCATTACATACTTACTGATATACGACTCCAGAACACTTTGTAGAACTCGGCTGTTAGTCCATCACTGCCAGGACTAGAACCATTTTTCATTTCTTTCAGAGCACTTCTAATGTCTTGCTCTAAAAGATTGCTGTCACAATATTCTCTATCGTTATTAGATAAGAAGGTACAACCACACCACGCAAGAACGCATGCGTTCTTTGTAACATATTATCACTATTTATCTTTTTTTATTATTATATAAATTCTTAAAATAATAATCCCTCTGTGCAGCTAGAATGTTTTTCTGTCCCGTAACCTCAACCCAATCTGCATTTTTTATACTTTCCATAATTTTCGAGTTAGCACGGGCTTTCTCTAAACCAAGAAAAAATGTAGTGTTCTTTTCGCCCTGCTCTATCCACTGGGCACGGGCACGTACCTGTGCCGCACGGGTTTGTTTCTTTCTTCTAATTCTAACTGAAGCTTCACGTGCTCTCTCTTTTCCGCAGTGTTTTTCACTGCAATCTGGGTCAATGCTGAGAGCAGTATCTAAATGTGTTCAAATCAGCGTAAAGGTGTGCTATTTTATTTCTAGTTGACAATGCTTTCTCTTTTGAAAACTTGATGGTACATTCTTTGATTTTAACTTTTAATAATTCCCAAGTTACCTGACCGTCTTCTTTCAGGGTCCTTTTCAAAATGGTCTAAAAAGTTGTTCAAATAATTAACATAGTTTATATCAGAAAGTAACGAGCTATTAAATTTCCAGTACCCTTGACCATATTCAGTATCTACAAACTTAACAGACATGAAGCATCCTCTGTGATCGGAGAAAGACACACTCTGAATAGTACTTTGCACTACTTTTTCAAAGATGGATGAGTTGGTCAACATGTAATCTATTCTCCTAGCAATAAATGGGTTTCTTTTTGACCAGCTAAATTCCTTCTCTTCATTATGAAATAATCTCCATGTATCGTGTAAATCACACTCACTGAGCATCCTATTGAATCTCTGTACAATACGCTGATCATGATATTCACCACTTATTACATCATACTCATTATCTAGGACAGTGCTAAAATCACCACACGACGACATATTACTGACATTCACATTTTTATAACATCCTCTAGTTTATCAAAAAATACATGTTTTTCTCGTAGAATATTTGGGGCATTAACATTTACCAATCAACTGCTTGTCCCCTGAAATCACTTTCAAGGCCAAAATTCTTTCAGATGCATACACAAGCTCAGTCTCCACCGGCAAGCTTTTTTTAATTAATAATAACCAACCCACCGCTGTGTGTACTTTTGTCAGTAAAAATCAGCTTCCCACCCCATTCTTTTTGCCATTTTTCATTCACGTTTTCAGTGATATATGTTTCTTGTAAACAGATCACGTCATACCCACTATTTTTCAAAAAACTTATAAACACATATTCTTTTGTTTTTAGATCTTATCCCTCTCACATTCAGAGAAAAGACATTAAGAGAAGATAAAGCCATTTTAGGGAGGTAATCAAAGGAAAGTCCAGGAGATGCGCCAAAAACCGTTCAAACATTCATCGTCCATGCCCGTCCCATGTCACTGTCTGTCTGTGACTGAACGAGCAGTGGAAAGCTTGGCAGTTTTTTTCAGGTTTGTCGGAATGACTGGGGGAATCCCTCTCTGTTGAGCGTGGTCGTTTCGGAGTTTGCGATCGAGAACGTGTTGCAAAATCCAGTTTAGACTGACGTGTCAAAACCGGATCTTTTCCCTTATCCACGTCTTTTCCTTTATTTTCCCTTCCCTCCCTCTTGGATGCTCTACCACTCCTCTTCTTTTTCCCTGTTCCCCACGACGGACAGAATGAAAGTGTGACTGACAGTCCTCCACCACATCGGTCTTTCCTTCTGTCTCACTCTTTTTCTGACCTGTCTCTTTTTCTCGTCGTCAGTCGCACCACGGTCAGTGTCATTGTCAGAAAGGGGTGAGTCAGTGTCACATGTGTGTCCAAACCTTGTAACCGGTGGCAGAGGGTCCCAAACGGACATCACTGTCGGTTCCTCACTGGTTTTCGGGAATCTCACAGACGGGATCCCCTTGCCGATGACCAGGTAGGCGACAGGCTCTGCAGGAAACCACAGTTTCCGGACACTCCCTGGCCCAGTGACCCAGTTTCAGGCAACGATTACACTTTGTTACCCTAGTATCTCTTTTGGGCTGTTCCTTGTGATACAGCGTCGCCATAAATCCCCCAACCTTCACAGATCTATCGATCGAGCGGTTTGTCTGGGATGTCTATGAAAATAAATCGCCTTCCAGTGTAGAATCGTGTCAATTTTCCGTCTCTATTCCTCATTTTCTCCAGAATCAAGGGAGAGCGTAAGACAGCTCCCAGCCTGACAAGAGCTGACTCGATGTCCGCCCCGTCGCAAGAGAGAGGGATGTTAGATATCCACACCTTGGTAGCGGAATGTTCAGTATCATCCTGTCCTCTGAGTACGAAAGGATTTTTGTCATACAAACGAAGCACAACACCACCGAGTGACAAATCCTCAATTAGCAACTTGCTGCGTGCGGCCCTCGTCGATGGGTAAAGTCTCCACAGTCCACGAATTTCTTGAGCACCCACCATACTTTCTCTACCACTGATTCTTTCGGCGGCTATGCAAATGTCTAGCGCTTGAAAAGATCGCTCGTGTTCATTTTCAAAAGAGAGTGGTAAGTCTCTCTTCAACAAGAACACGGGTTCAACGTGAGAATCCGCCATTTTGAAAGAAAAAAAAATTCAATGTTGAAAAAGAAAATAAATAAAAATACCACAAAAATAGCGAAAATCTGTCCAGCCAAGACACACAGAAACTCAGCAAATCTTTATCACCAAAAACTATCCCACATAAACATAATCCAATAGAAGCGGCGCAGAAAAAAAGCTGAACGGTAACACACGAAAAAAAAGCGGCTGTCGACTTCGAAGCCTCGCTCTCGTCTCCAACTAAAACCTTATTAGAAATGTTGTCTTTACTCTGTCCACTTACAGACAACTAATGCCATATTAGAAGTGCTGTCTTTACTCTGTCCAGCTAGAAGACAGCAACCAGAGCTTTGCAACATGTTGTCTTCACCCTGTCGTGCAACGCAATAATTTGTGACTCGCAACTTGTTGACTTTACTCCGTCCAGCAAGACTCAACAACTAGTGCCTGACAACATGTTGTCTACACTCTGCTCGTTAGGACTCAACAACTAGTGCCTGACAACATGTTGTCTATACTCTGCCCAGTAAGACTCAACAACTAGGGCCTGACAACATGTTGTCTATACTCTGCCCAGTAAGATTCAACAACTAGTGCCTGACAACATGTTGTCTATACTTTGCCCAGTAAGATTCAACAACTAGTGCCTGACAACATGTTGTCTATACTCTGCCCGGTAAGACTCAACAGCTAGTGCCTGACAACATGTTGTCTTTACTCTGCCCAGTAAAATTCAACAACTAGTGCCTGACAACATGTTGTCTATACTCTGCCCAGTAAAATTCAACAAATAGAGCCTGACAACATGTTG
>JADBJO010007402.1:72500-75000 GCA_016801955.1 Conus betulinus | reverse complement strand
CTTTCTTTTCACCCCCCCCCCCCCCCCCCCCCCCCCCCCCCCTCCTGCTCCATTTTCCCCTCTTCATCTTTTTCATCCACTAGACAGTGACAATCAACCTGATGATTATCCAGCCGATTTTGTTGGGTTGTCTGTATGCACGCGCGTGCACGCATGCAAGCACGCACGCACGCACGCACGCACACACGCACACACACACACACACACACACACACTTCGCCAGGAACGAATAAGACCAACGACTTTCCAGACTAGAAAGGCTTCTTCTGTCAGTGGTTTTATCAGCAGACTGCCACTTTTCGCTTCTCAGCACGAAAAACTGATTTATTCTTGCACGTCCTGGCCTAGACCCGGGCTGAAACGACTTTGAAACCAACTCTAAAAACGTGTGAATGTATGGGGAATGCCAGTGCCTGTACGGGAAATGGCGGTGCCTCTCTACTCTTTCTCTCTGCGGTGTTCGGAGGTTTTCCATGCCAGCCTCCCTTAAACTGAACATTTCATTTGTGTCCGAGGTCAAAGCTACGCCAGGCAGCTCAGCCCAGTCCCTCCCTGATGGTGGCTAGGGAGAAATGTCTCGTCGATGGCTACGTCGACACAAGGTATGTGGTTTTGCTGTCCCCTCCGATGCACTAGCAATCAAACTAACCTACAAGACTCAAAAGACTGAAATAGTTTAATTGCAAAGGCCACCGACCTATCTGCAATGAGGTCAAGAACAAAAGTAGACGACACACCCCGCCTGGCGCATGTACTGAAAGTTATGAAAGAAAATATTTTTCCTAACAAAATGTACTTCCTGAAATTACTCTGGCATTTTTGTGTTAACTGACAACAGTTCCTCTCTTCGTATTAGTGCTTAAAAAAATGGACATAGTTACAGAGCGAGTTATAATTCTCTTTTCATTTTGCAGTAAAAGAAGCAATGACACTTGATGAAGATTTCTAGTATGAGGCAAAATGTATTTATCTCTTAAATCTTTATAGGATGACAAACAATCAAAAAATGTATTTCGTCCTTGATTACAAAATGGGCAGTTTTTTTAGAGTTTAGTGTGTATATCTTTGATTGACATTCAAATCACTAATACCAAGTCGAAATCTCACGAACACTGCGAAATTTAGGAATTGTTATATCAGTTAAATATTTTTCAGGCTGCCATAAGGATTTAAGGAACGATATGTTGAATACATGTCACTATTAAGTATTTTACTACCCCAATTTACTACAGAAAGGTAGAGACAAGGGAAAAAAAGGAAAAGAAAAAGGCACCCCCAGCGACACAGGATCCACGAATCCAGATAAAAATCTGATGTCCTCGGCGAGGGCATTCTCCGTCTTGCCCGCTACGTATGCCTCCGCGGAGCAGCCCGATAGAGCGCATCCCTTATACGCGCTTTCGCGCATACTCTCTATCTCCCTTTCTCATCAACCTTCCCGTTTACAACTTCTATGCTGAATCTGGAGAAGTGATCACTCATAATTTGCACCGCACTCTTTGAGGACATGGACACGCTTTCTTACCGTTCTTAGGTCAACGCTTCTTGGAGAGAAAAAACCAAATGCGCTCTTTATTGCGTCACTTTTGGGCACGCACGCTTACAGAATGTAGGAAAACTACGCGCCTATCCGATGCACCCATTTGTAAAGTTCAAAAGTTCACCAGAGTCCCCAAACCTCCAACGGTCGTTGTTCTGTACCAAACTGTACGCAGATCTTCAGGTAGGATGTGAGTGGCTACGAAGACCTTGAGACAGTGGTGAGGAAACATGAGCTGAAGTGGTATGGATACGAGGCGACCTGCAGCGCACTCTCCCTGAGCATCTTCTAAGCAATGGTGCAGGGGAAAGTAGATACAGCGCACAGTGTAGTAATATGATCACTGATCCTGGTTTTGAACTAGTGTGGGGGAAAAAGTGGGAAAGTTATTCACTGCGAGGTGCGTTGTTGTTTTGCACACACACACACACACACACACACACACACACACACACACACACACACACACACACACACACACGCGCGCACGCACGCACGCATGCACATACACAAACACACACATACACGCCACGCATGCGCGCGCACGCGCACACACACACTAACACACACACACACACACACACACACACACACACACACACACACACACACCCTTCACCAGAAACGAATAAGACCAACGACTGTCATGCATCAAACGGATTCTTCTTTAAGTGGATTTTATCAGCAGGTTATCACTTTTCTGTTCTCATCCCACAAAGAACAAACTTACCCCAGCAAGTCCTGGCACAGAACCGGGCCAGAACGACTGTGAAACCAACTCTAAGACCGCGAGAATGTATGGGAAATGCCAGTGCCTATATGGGAAATGCCAGTGCCTCTCTGCTCCATCTCTCTGTGGTGTTTGGAGGTTTTAGATACCAGCCTCCCTCAAATTCAAGATTCCAGTTGTTTTGTGTAGGAGGTCACAGCTGACTCGGGCAACTCACTCCAGTCCCTCCT
>JADBJO010007402.1:65000-67500 GCA_016801955.1 Conus betulinus | reverse complement strand
TATCTCTAACAACAGACGAAAAACTAAAAGCGCTGAACATACTTCCTCTGAATAGGCAATTGGAATTCAACAAGGCATCATTTTATGTTTACAATCTTGACAGATACTATGCCATGTTATACCAATGCCCTTTTTTTTACAAGATCGAACAGCTTTTCTGGCTCGACGAAATTCCTTCTTCCCTACCACGCATTGATCTATACAAAACAAGCCTAGCTTACTCTGGACCATATGTCTGGAACTCACTTCCACCGAATCTACAAACATGAATACTTTAAAACTTTCAAGGAACATTTTGCATAAATATTTTTATGTCTCAGTAATTTAATTATTCGATTACAATGATTAGCGCCCATTCGCAAAGTCTTCTGTGAACCATACTTTGAATAATCGTCTAAACATAAAACCTACTCCGTTAAAATCGCTCATCCCCACTCCCACTCTGTCTACCATCCCTTTTCTCCTCCCCCCCTACCTACCATTCTCTCTTCCCCACCCTCCTCTGACCTCTCTCTGTGTAGTTTTGTTTTGTTTGTTTGTTTGTTTGTAAGTTTCCTTCTGTTTTACCATCCCCCATCTCATTTAGTACTTTTATGAATAGTTTGCTTATCATTGTAGAATTAGATTACCATGTTGCTATGTTGAATTGTCAGTATGAATGATATGTGCTGAAATAATGTATGCATGACAAGGACAGATTGTAAGACACGTACATCATAAACTTTGACGGGGCATGCACCAAGAGCTATGTCCCAAAAGTTCGTGTTTCACAATTCACCTTTGTGCCGTCTGCCGCGACATGGAATTACCTGTGAGCTGCCAGGCAAGAGGCTCCGAGTCCTGCGAATGCCCCCCTCTGCTGGGCCGCTCCCCATCCCCTCCGTCTCTGGACACGGTCCGTTCCCACTCCCTTTTTACACCGAGTGCCACGGTGATCCTGGTCTTTGCTGAGGCTTTGTCTTTACGTTTTTGTTACAGCTTCATCAAAGAGGTCCTGACCTTCACTGAGCCTGTGTCTTCACAGTCTGTTTACACCGTTCACCAAAGAGATCCTAGTTTCCACAGAGGCTATGTCTTCACAGTCTGTTTACACCGTTCACCAAAGAGATCCTAGTTTCCACAGAGGCTATGTCTTCACAGTCTGTTTACACCGTTCACCAAAGAGATCCTAGCTTCCATTGAGCTATATATCTTCACAGTCTGTTTTACACCGTTCACCAAAGAGATCTATCTTCCACTGAGGCTATGTCTTCACAGTCTGTTTACACCGTTTTACCAGAGATCCTAGCCTTCACTGAATCTATGTATTTACAGTCTGGTTACACCGTTCATTAAAGAGACCTTATCTTCCACTGAGGCTATGTCTTTACAGTTCCTTTACTCGCTGTGCTAAAGTGAACCCGAATTTTGCCAAAGATATCCTGATCTTTACTGCGTTTTATAACTTCCCAGTTCCTTTGTTCTGTTTACCAAACAGACCCCAACCTTTACTGAGGCTACATTTTTTTTTTCGAGTTCCTTTACCAATGATATCAAAGAGGTCATCAGCTTCGCGAAGACAATGTCTTCCTGTTGTTTTTCTGCTGCGTACGAAAGAGATCCCGACCTTTACAAACGCTATTGTCTTCAGTCATTTACAATGCTTACCAATTTACTGTAAACGCCATAGCCTTCAGAGTCATTTACAATGCTTACCAGTTTACTGATGCAAATCTTTCGAATTCCAATTCATCTGTTTGTTAACCAAAGTGAACCGACCCTGTGCCGACGACATGTTTTCAAGTTCCTTAACTCTTGATCGCACCCCGGCACTCCTGCACCTGCGTCTTTACAATGCCTTCCAAAGATACCCTTGCCTTCTCAGTTCCTTCACAGTTTGCAAAAGAGATCCGTACATTGTTGGACTTGTCGTTTTGCTGTTGCTGCTTACTTCTTGATGTGTACATGATTTACCTCTTTCCTGTGCTACACTTCTGTTGACCGATTTCAGAGGCCGTTGGATTACGATTCTGTCCAGCGCTAATGAAAATACCATCGAATTATTTATGGTATGTCCCCATGAGATTCCATTTCACATCCTTTCTGGTCTGTGTGTAATGATATTTGCAATTTGATAAATGCTACTTTCTCACTTGTTTTCTTTCCTTTTTTTTATTGCAAAATTCCTGCCATAGAGAATTCAAAACAGAACACTAAAAATCTCATGATCTCTTGATCCGGAAAATCTCACAATCTCCCCGTCATGGATGGACATACTCCATTGTGAGAAAAACTATATTCTCCGCCATGTGAGAAAAACTATGTTCTCCGCTATGTGAGAAAAACTATATTCTCCGCCATGTGAGAAAAAAACTATATTCACCGCCATGTGAGAAAAACTATATTTCCGCCATGTGAGAAAAACTATATTCTCCGCCATGTGAGAAAAACTATATTTCCGCTATGTGAGAAAAACTACATTCTCCGCCATGTGAGAAAAAAACTATATTTTCCGCCATGT